>CM045770.1:153682330-153764830 GCA_025200525.1 Camellia lanceoleosa | reverse complement strand
GCATGCCATGCCACAGCGTTGCCCAGCATGCCAGGCCTTAGCCTCGGCCAGCATGCTATGGCACAACGTTGCCTAGCATGCCAAGGCTAGCATGCCACGCCACGGCCTTAGCCCGCATGCCATGCCACGGCCTCGGCCAGCATGCCATGCCACGGCGTTGCCCAGCGTGCCACGCCACAGCCTCTGCCCGCCTGCCCTGCCACGGCCTCGGCCCAGCATGCCTTGCCACGGCGTTGTCCAGCATGGCATGCCCCAGCGTTGCCCAGCGTGCCAGGCCTTATCCATGGCCAGCATGCCAAGGCCGGAATGCCACGCCACGGCCTCGGCCCGCATGCCATGCCACGGCCTCGGCCCGCATGCCCTGCCACGGCCTCGGCCCAGCATGCCTCGCCATGGCATTGCCCAGCATGCCATGCCATAGCGTTGCCCAGCGTGCCAGGCCTTAGCCTCGGCCAGCCTGTCATGCCACAACGTTGCCCAGCATGCCAAGGCCGGAATGCCATGCCACGGCCTCGGCCCGCATGCCCTGCCACGACCTCGGCCCAGCATGCCTCGCCATGGCATTGCCCAGCATGCCATGCCATAGCGTTGCCCAGCGTACCAGGCCTTAGCCTCGGCCAGGCTGTCATGCCACAGCGTTGCCCAGCATGCCAAGGCCGGAATGCCATGCCACGGGCTCGGAACGCATGCCATGCCACGGCCTCAGCCGCAGGCCTTGCCAGGGCCTCGGCCCGCATGCCATGCCAGGGCTTCGGCCCGCATGCCTTGCCTCGGCCTGCATGCTATGCCACAGTGTTGCCCAGCATGCCAAGGCCGACATGGCATGGCACGGCCTCAGCGCGCATGCCTTGCCACGACCTCAGCCCGCATGCCTTGCCTTGGCCCGCATGCCATGCCACAATGTTGCCCAGCATGCCAAGGCCGGCATGCCATGCCACGGCCTCGGCCTGCGTGCCATGCCGCGACGTTGCCCAGCGTTCCATGCCTTAGCCTCAGCTAGCATGCCATGCCACGGCCTCGGGCTGCATACCATGCCACGACGCCTCGGCCCGCATGCCATGCCATGGCGCCTCGGCCCGCATGCCTTGCCGCGGCGTTGCCCAGCGTTCCATGCCTTAGCCTTGGCCAACATGCCATGCCATTGCCTTGGCCAGCATGTCATGCCACCGCCATGGCCGGCGTGCCATGCCATTGCCATGGCCAGCATGCCATGCCTTAGCCTTGCCGAACATGCCATGCGAAGGCCTTAGCCCAGGCCAGCATGCCACGCCACGGCCATGCCAAGCATGGCACCGCCTTGGCGAACATGCCGTGGCACTGCCCTGCCCAGCATGGCATGCCACAACCTCAGCAAGCATGCCATGCCAAGGCCGCGGGCATGGGCAAGGGCAAGGCCACGGGCAAGGGCAAGGTCAAGGCCAAGGCCACGGGCAATGCCAAGGCCACGGGCAAGGGCAAGGCCACAGCCACGGGCAAGGGCAAGGCCACGGGCAATGCCAAGGCCACGGGGACGCCAAGGCCACGGGCAAGGCAAAGGCTAAGGCCACGAGCAAGGGCAAGGCCAAGGACACGGGCAAGGCCATGGCCAAGGCGAAGGCCGCGGGCAAGGGCCAGGCCAAGGCCATGGCATGTCACCGCCTCGGTCGCTCTTTCTTACCTAAACCATGCCACACAATTAAAAATGCAATACAATTAATTTTACATGCCATCCCCTATTTTTTTGCAATTTTTCTAGAGTCTTTTAAATTTTTTAAGCCTTTATTTGGACATAAAAATCAAAATAAAATAAATAAAAATTGAAAAAATGATGTAATAATTTCAATAATTACTAGTGCCTCCTCCTTTAATTATTGGAATTTTTCCATAATTTTTTTGACTATTTTTAGTAATTTTTATTATTTTTAAATTATTAAAATCAAAATAAATTAAAAAAAAATATTCCGGTGGCCAAATATTTTTTTTTATGGTGTAATAAATTATTTTCAACAACTTTCATGTTGAAAGTTTTGGCAAAAAACCATTACTTTTTAAAAAAAACCCCAATATGACTCCTCGAGCATGGGTGATGTTTCCTCCTGCCAGATTGAAAAGGGCTTAACAGGCTATTATAAGGGGGGTCACCTCCCTTGCCAGGCAAGGCCAGCGCCAGCTATGCCATGCCTGGGCCGTGGCCTTGCCGCGGCATGCATGCGGCTCGGCCGCGGCCTGGACGCGGCTCGTCCGCAGCCTTGGGTGTGGCCTTGGGTAGCCTGGACCGCCGGCCAGCGTCTGGCGACCTTAGGCGGCTGAGCCGCGCACTGGCAAGCGGCATGCGCTGTGGCGTGGGCGGCTCGCTGCGCCGGCTTTGGCGATTCGGAAAATTGCATGCCACTGGCGTGGCGGCATGCACGCGACACAGCAGCTCGGCATCGCATGCCCGCGGCGTGGGGGGCCTGGCATGCGCACGGCCTGGAAAGCACGGCATCGTATGCCCGCAACGTGGGTGGCCTGGGTAGCATGGCTTGGCATGCAGGCGGCCTGGGCAGCGTGGCCTGTGCGCATACCGCGCGCGTGGTCTTTTGACTGCGGTGCGCGTGTTGCGCGCATGGTTGCGCACGCCTTCGCACGCAACACACGTCTAATGATAAGAACCGCAGCCAAAGCCAGCAACATGCCATGCCAAGGCCAAGGCCAGCAGCATGCCATGCCACGGCCAACGCAGCCAAGCCAAAGCCAGCAGCATGCCATGCCGCGGCCAAGGCAGCCAAGCCCAAGCCAGCAGCATACCGTGCCAAGGCCAAGTGTCACGCCGAGAGAATTTATGTGACACAAGGAGCAGCGTGGGTGGTATGCTAATGGCGCTAGAAGGTTCCGGAAGGAGGGAGACCAAACTAGAGGATGCTGGAAGACTGTAGAAGCTGGTGGAAGGGTCCGGAGTGGCCTAGAAGATTCCGGAATGTGGTGGAAGAGTCCAACAGAGTCTGGATGGGTCTGGAACGTCGTAGATTATCCTGGCCGTGGATAGGGTAGTTGGCATGGGTCTGGAATGGCGCTAGAACGTCGTAGAAGCCTACCATGTACTACACTAGTGTAAGAGAGTTCTAGATTGTAGTAGATAGGGTAGTTGTCCTAGATAGTTCTACGAAGTGTTCTAGATGTGAGTTTGTAGCCCTTGGATCAAAATGATCCTAGTCGTCCATTGGGGAGGAGGATGGCTATATAAGGGTGAGGGATCTCATTTGCTAGGCACCTAGAGACCTGGAGATCCAAGAGAGCTCTAAGAGTGAAGCACTTCTGAGTGTGAGTGTGAGTGTGAGAGCCTCGTAAAGCTTTGTACACAACTATACTTGTAAAATTAACTTGTATAGTGAAGGTATTCTTCCACCTAAACCTTGTGTGCGTTAGTGTGGTTGAGTGGGTAAGGTTGACTTTGGTGCAACCAGGAGGGTTGAAAGCATCTAAGGCCGCACGGTGGACTTGCGAAGTCTAAGTCCGTGACAGTTGGTATCAGAGCAAAGGTGTACATGGCTACGTCTGGCGACGAAGGGAATGTCCCCAAAGTGAGGAAGCTCTCAACGAAGGACTCGATGGTGGCATTGGAGGCATGACTTGAGGAGATGATGGAGAGTGTGGAAGAGCGGTTCACTAGACTTGAGGAAGCGCAAGTTGGCCCTGGTAAGCTGACATCTTATATCAGTGACTTTTTCTCCTATTTTGCTAGTTTGGTTGCTAGGGTGGAAAAGTTAGAGGAGAAGGTGGACTCCTTCGAGGGAAGGGTGAATTTGTCTCGCTTCGAGGTAGCTAGAGACAGTCCAACCCAGTAGAAGGCCCTGGAAGCAAGAGTAGCTAGCTTGGAGTTAGTGTTGGAGTTGTGCAAGAAGGCCATCGTCGCTGGCAATGGAGGGAGTTTTGCTCCAGCCAAGAGGAAGGTTCGTGCGCCTGAATCTAAGAGCTATGAGGGTGCGAGGAATGCCCGAGAGAGCCATGCCAAAGGTGGGAGGCAGTCTCCTCAGACCACCGAGGATGAGCACAGTGATGGCGAGGCCCAGAAGAGACGAGAAGGCCGAAGGAAGGGGCAATGCACCGGATCTCCGAGGAAGAGGGGGCAGCTTGAGTGTTTCCTGTGCAACGGACCGCACATGGTGAGAAACTGCCCGAAGAAGAAGAAACAGCTGAGTGCCATGGAGAAGAAGGGAAAGAAGGAGGCAAGGGACTCCGAGAGTGAAGACCCTTCAGAGAGGGACGCACGACTGGGGAGCATCCATCTTCTTGGGTCGATATCCCAGAAGAGTGGAGAGATGCAAGAGTCGAGGCACATCCAAAAGAAGGATGAGCGGTGCGTGGAGGTGAAGGCTAAGGGGAAAACTTCACATTCGCAGGAGAAGAGAGGTGCCACTCTAAGCTTTGAGTGCACCGATGAGGCTAAGAGGCTGGGCTTGAAGACGAAAGGGCGGCTCGAGTGTTTCCTGTGCAACGGACCTCACATGGTGAGACACTGCCCGCAAAGGAAGGCACTTGCAGGGATGCAGCAGAGTGGGCAGCACGGCAAGGACAAGAAGAAAGCACTTGCAGGGATGCAGCAGAGTGGGCCGCATGGCAAGGGCAAAGAGGCAAGCACCAGCGACAACGGACACAGATCATATCGAGACGTGGTGGCCCGGTATGCTTCTGCGTGACGAGGGTGTCACGGGATTGGGTGGGGGAGAGTGTCACGCCCCGAGAATTTATATGACACAAGGAGCAACGTGGGTGGTATGCTGAAGGCGCTGGAAGGTTCTGGAAGGAGGGAGACCAACCTAGAGGATCTTGGAAGACTCTAGAAGCTGGTGGAAGGGTTCGGAGTGGCCAAGAAGATTCCGGAATGTGGTGGAAGAGTCCAGCAGAGTCTGGATGGGTCTGGAACATCATAGATTATCCTGGAGAAGCCTACCATGCACTACACTAGTGTAAGAGAGTTCTAGATTGTAGTAGATAGGGTAGTTGTCCTAGATAGTTCTATGGAGTGTTTTAGATGAGAGTTTGTAGCCCTTGGATCAAAATGATCCTAGCCGTCCATTGGGGAGGATGATGGCTATAAAAGGGTGAGGGATCTCATTTACCTAGAGACCTGGAGATCCAAGAGAGCTCTAAGAGTGAAGCACTTGTGAGTGTGAGGGTGAGAGCCTTGTAAAGCTTTGTACACAACTATACTTGTAAAGTTAACTTGTATAGTGAAGGCATTCTTCCACCTAAACTGTGTGTGTTAGTGTGGTTGAGTGGGTAAGGCTGACTTATGTGCAACCAGGAGGATAGAAAGCATCTAAGGCCGCATGGTGGGCTTGCAAAGTCTAAGTCCGTGACACAAGGCCAAGGCTAGCAGCATGCCATGCCACGGCCAAGGCAGCCTGACATGCCATGCCAAGAAGATGCCATGGCGCAACCAAGGCGGCTAAGCCAAAGCGCGACATGCCATGCCAAGGCTAAGGCCAAAGAAGAAGACATGCCATGACCAAGGCAGCCAATTAAAGCCATGCAAAGATGCCATGCCAAGGCCAAGGCCACCAAGATGCCATCCCACGACTAAGCCCAAGCTAGCAGCATGCCATTCCATGGCCAAGGCCAGCAGCATGCCATGCCACGACCAAGGCAACCCAGCCAAAGCCAGCAGCATGCCATGCCAAGGCTAAGGCCAGCAGCATGGCATCCCACGGCGAAGGCAGCCAAGCCAAAACCAGCAGCATGCCATGCCATGCCAAGGCGACCAAATTAAGGCCAAGAAAGATGCCATCCCACCTGAAGGCAAAGCCAAAAACCAAAGAAGATACCATGCCAAGGCCAAGGCCAGCAGCATGCCATCCCACGGCGAAGGCAGCCAAGCCAAAGCCAGTAGCATGCCATGCCAAGGCCAAGGCCAGCAGCATGCCATGCAATGACCAAGGCACACAAGCCCAAGCCAGCAGCATAACATGCCAAGGCCAAGGCCAGCAACATGCTATGCCATGACCAAGGCAGCCAAGCCCAAGCCAGCACCATGCCATGCCATGGCCAAGGCCAGCAGCATGCCATGCCACGACCAAGGCAGCCAAGCCAAAGCCAGCAGCATGCCACGCCAAGGCCAAGGCCAAGTCTAGCAGCATGCCACGCCACAGCCAAGGGAGCCAAGCCAAAGCCAGCAGCATGCCATGCCAAGGCCAAGGCCAACAGCATGCCATGCCAAGGCCAAGGCCAGCAGCATGCCATACCACGGGCAAGGCAGCCAAGCCAAATGGAGCACCATGCCATGCTAAGGGCAAGGCCAGCAGCATGCCATGCCACGGCCACGGCAGCCATGCCAAAGCCAGTAGCATGCCATGCCAAGGCCAAGGCCAGTAGCATGCCATGCCACGGTTAAGGTAGCCAAGCCCAAGCTAGCTGCATGCCATGCCAAGGCCAGGGCCACCAGCATCCCATGCCACGACCAAGGCAGCCAAGCCAAAGCCAGCAGCATGCCATGCCAAGGCCAATGCCAAGGCCAACAGCATGCTATGCCACGGCCAAGGCAGCCAAGCTAAAGCCAGCTGCATGCCATGCCACGGCCAAGGCCAAGGCCAGCAGCATGCCATGCTATAGCCAAGGTAGCCAAGCCTAAGCCAGCAGCATGCCATGCTATAGCCAAGGTAGCCAAGCCTAAGCCAGCAGCATGCCATGCCAAGGCCAAGGCCAACAGCTTGCCATGCCATGCCACGTTCAAGGCGGCCAAGCCAAAAAAGCGACATGCCATGCCACGACCAAGGCGTAAGCCTAAGCGGCTGACATGCCATGCCAAGGCCGAGGCGTGACATGCCATGACGAGGCCCAGGACGGCAGCATGCCATTGCAAGGCCAAGGCCGGCAGCATGCCATGCCAAGGCCCAGGCCAGCAACATGCCACGCCAAGGCCAAGGGCAGCAGCATGCCATGCCATGGCCAAGGCCAGCCGCATGCCATGCGAAGACCAGGGCCAGCAGCATGCCATGCCATGGCCAAGGCCAGCCACATGCCATGCCAAGGCCAAGGCCAAGGTCAGCAGCTTGCCATGCCAAGGCCAAGGCTAAGGCCAGCAGCATGCCATGCTGTGCCATGCCAATGCCAAGGCCAAGGCCAGCAACATGCCATGCCATGCCTAGGCCAAGGCCAGTAACATGCCATGCCAAGGCCAGGGGCAGCATCAAGCCATGCCATGCCAAGGCCAACAGCATGCCATGGCATGGCCTTGGCAAGAACATCGCATGCCACTGCCTTGGCAAGCATTCCTTGTCCCTTGTGTAGTTGCGAGTAGGTTTGGCTTTGACTTACGTATAGGTTGCCTTGCGAAATGAATGTCCCTCGGGTAATAGCCATTTGGTTGGCTTTGACATGCGAACGAGTTGGCAGTGCTTTCCTAGTGGAAGCTTGTTGTGAAAAGTATGTCGCTCAGAAGTTGCCTCGGAAGTATGCTTGCTCGGCTTCTCTAAGTGTTTTTGCACGTTCGTCAGGCTTCTTAGTCCTTTGGGTTGTGATTCGCATTTTTTAATTATTTATTTACTCAAGAAAAATAAAGTAAATTAAATAAAAAGTAAAAAAATAATTAAAAAATTACTATAATTACTAGTGCCTCATCCTATAATTATTGGAATTTTTCTAAATTGTTTTTGACTATTTTTAGTAATTTTTATTATTTTTTAAGTATTAAAGTCGAAATAAATTAAAATAAAATATTCCGGTGGTGAAATATTTTTTTTTCAGTTTTTTTTTATGGTGTCTTAAATTATTTCCTACAGCTTTCGTGTTGAAAACTTTTGCAAAAAACCATTACTTTTTTAAAAAAAAAACCCATTATGACTTCTTGAGCATGGGTGATGTTTCCTCCTTTGCGAAGGCCAGCAGCATGCCATGCCACGACCAAAGCGATAAGCCCGGCAATGACATGCCATGCCAAGGCCAAGGCGGAGATGCCATGCCATGGCCAAGGCTAAGTCAAAGCCGAGCAAGCCATGCCAAGGCCAAGGCGGACATGGCATGCAACGCCAAGCGACCCACCCAAAGCTAGCAACATGCCATGCCAAGGCCAAGGCCAGCGGCATGCCATGCCACGGCCAAGGCAGCCAAGCCAAAGCCAGCAGCATGCGATTCCAAGGCCAAGGCCAGCAGCATGCCACGCCACGGCCAAGGCAGCCAAGCCAAAGCCAGCAGCATGCCATGCCAAGGCCAAGGCCAGCCGCATGCCATGCCACAGACAAGGTAGCGAAGTCCAAGCCAGCAGCATGCCATGCCAAGGCCAAGGCCAGCAGCATGCCATGTCACGGCCAAGGCAGCCCAGCCTAAGCCAGCAGCGTGCCATGCCAAGGCCAAGGCCAGCAGTATGCCATCCCACGGCCGAGGCAGTCAAGCAAAAGCCAGCAGCATGACATGCCATGGCCAAGCCCAGCAGAATGCCATGCTACGGCCAAGGCAGCCAAGGCCAAGCCAGCCGCATGCCATGCCAAGGCTAAGCCAGCAGCATGCCATGGCACGGGCAATGCTGCCAAGCCCAAGCCAGCAGCATGCCATGCCAAGGCCAAGGCCAGCACCATGCCATCCCATAGACAAGGCAGCCAAGCCAAAGCCAGCTGCATGCCATGACAAGGGCAAGGCGAAAGCCACCAGCAAGCCATGTCACGGCCAAGGCAGCAAAGCCCAAGCCCGCAAGATGATTTGCCAAGGCCAAGAAAGATGACATGCCATGCCGACCAAGGCGACCAAGCCAAAGCCGTGACATGCCATGCCAGGGCCATTGCGGTGACATGCCATGCCACGGCCAGGCGATAAGCCAAAGCCAAGCATGCCATACCACGGCCAAAGGCGTTTAAAGGCGAAAGATGCATGCCATGGCCAAGGTAGCAGCATGCCATGCCATAGCCAAAGCCAACAGTATGCCATGCCATGGCCAAGGTAGCAGTATACCATGCCAAGGCCAAGGCCAGCAGCATGCCATGTACGCGACCAAATGCGCTCAAGCGGCATGCCGTACAAGGCCAAGGCGGCGACATGCCATGCCACGGCCATGGTAGCCAAGCCAAAGCCAGCAGCATGCCATGCCACAGCCAAGGCAGCCAAGCCCAAGCTAGCAGTGTGCCATGCCAAGGCCAAGGCTAGCAGCATGCCATGGCACGACTAAGGCAGCCAAGCCCAAGCCAGCAGCATGCCATGCCAAGGCCAAGGCCAGCAGCATGCCATGCCACTACCAAGGCAGCCAAGCCAAAGCCAGCAACATGCCATGCCAAGGCCAAGACCAAGGCGGCTGACATGCGTGGCAACCAAGCGACCAAGCCAAAGCCAGCAGCATGCCATGCCAAGGTGTCACGGGCCAACTCCTTCGGAGGCGTAGCGGACCAATTTTTGCCTGTGTGGCGTTCAAATTCCACCAAGTTTAAGCCCACCATAGCTTGTTGACAAATCGAATGTTGATGGTCTCACCCGTTTGAACATTAGGGCCCAATGCTTTGGCAAGCAAAACAACTTCACAAGGAAGCTCCGTCTTCACCTGGATGCCACAAGTAGGCCTGACGCCTCAAGTGCACCAAGCATGGCATAAGTCGCTTCGTAGCGCCAAGCTTATCTTAAGCAAGGTGCTCGCCCAACTTAGGTTTATGTCATCAAGGTGCCTAGCCAGAGAACAATGTGCTAGCAAAGGTCCTCAACTTAGCCGACTAGCCAACATTGCGTGTTGGGTCTTTAATAGCGTCTCGAAGTGTCGTAGGGTCAAGCATGCCTCAATAGATGCATATTGGATGGCCACTTGGTCATGCGAAGCCCACAAGCCACCGAGTGTCAATCTCTTGCCCACGGCATAGTCCTCGTGCCAACACGTGTGCTAGATTCCACCTAAGGCCATTGTGCACCTTAGCATTGCACCAGCGTGTAGCATGAGTAAGGCAATATCTCAGTCTATAGCTCGCTTGTAGCATAATGTAGTCCCTAAATGAACTTAGTCGGTGCATAGCTTGATGCCTTCATTCGATAGCCCACATATGCGGTGTTGCCTTCCAACCGCTTAGCTTAAGCCACGAGATCCTCTCGTGCGAGGTTGAACCCAAACCAAGCACTTGAGTTGGCACACGATGCCTTTAGTGGTGCCTTGATAGCCCATTCGGTCCAAAACGAGTCCCAAATATGCCATATTGCGTGGCATAATGGAAACAACGTAGTGAATCTCCACCCAGGAATAAGATTGCTCGTTGCATGGGGTCCCAGTATCTGTTGGGTAGACAGAAAGTCTAAAATGTGTTTGAATTCGGAAAAGCCTTCGAGAGGCAATGGGGGCTCAGCTTCTGTTCTGTTATGTTACCTGGATCCGGAGGTCCCTTTATGGAACTGGTTATTCGTAACCTCACGTGTATATGTTTTGTTCTGTTCTGTTAATGCTAATGGATGTATCACGTAAACTTGATCATGACTTATGATTTCTGCATATGATCTTGACAAATTATGAATGGATGTGAAACTGAATTATGATTCGGTGCTGTTTTCCATCCGTAAATTGATGTATGATCAGAAAGAACTTTTTAGATTTTTGGGAGAAATGCTCCAAAGATATGCGTTAGATTTTTCAGGGAAGTTGGAAAGATCTATCTATCGTTGGCAAACTTTGCTTGCAACAACAGCTCACACTCTAGTTTTGGCATGGCACCACACAAGCCTTGCATGGCAGAAAAGGGTAAGTCTCTAACTG
This sequence comes from Camellia lanceoleosa, assembly GCA_025200525.1. Classification (NCBI taxonomy): domain Eukaryota; kingdom Viridiplantae; phylum Streptophyta; class Magnoliopsida; order Ericales; family Theaceae; genus Camellia; species Camellia lanceoleosa. The sequence goes on along the minus strand of CM045770.1, from coordinate 153,754,164 downwards.
ATTGAGAATAGAGCGTTGCTTGATTTTGAGATTAAGTAGATAACTATCAAAAGGGAATGGAACCGTTGAATAAGAAAGTATTCCGAATTATTTTCGACTACAGGTAAATTAAGTTTGGAGGACCAAACTTCCTAAAAGGGGGAAGACTGTGATGCCCCTATTCCGTAATTAGATAATTGGTCCTTAATATGAATTTGATTATATGTTTGATATGATTTGGTGTGCCAATTATGTGAATATATGTGGTTTTGAATTTCCATCTGTTCATCGTAGGAATATCTGTTTGATTTTACCGCTCCGGGAATTAAATTGAGGGCCTTATCGGGCACAGAACCCAAAACTGATTGCGCCATCGTGATTGGCATAATTTTTAAAGCCTACGGTGAAATTTAATTGAAAATTGATTCGGGTCAGATTAAATCGATTAAATTAATGAATTAAGTGCCCAATTGTTTTAATATTAAAGTAATGGCTTAGTGGAGCCATATAAGGGCCATACACACCCTCATTTGTCTCTTGGGACTTCAAAAATCTGAGTTTGCAATTGTGAGAGGGAGAGGGCCGGCCATAGTGAGAGAGGGAGCTCAAAAATTGAAGTTTGATCATTTAAGCTTGAATACTTGAAGGCCAACTCTAGATTTAACCATAAATTGGAAGAATTGAGCCCCTAGGTAAGCATTGATCATTGAATTCATGAGTTTAATGTGTAATCTTGTGTGTTCAAGGTTTGTTTGTAATCAAGAGCATGATTTGTGTGACGCCCCAAACCCGCCCCTAAAAATTGGGCATGTCCCATTGAAAATGGACACTAAACACATTATATATATCATACGGGGCTGAGCGGAAGCATTCAAGAATATAAAATACACAGAATAACATCCATTGAGCTATTCCAAACATGCCAGGATCCCAACATCACACTGAGTAAATATTATATAGAAAGTTTACACACATATGCCTTGACTCAACCCCACAAATAATAAAAATATTAACGAAGGAGGAATTATATACAATCAGCCATAAATAGACGTCCAAAGCATAAATCAAAACTCCTCAAAACTTTACAAAATACTTTACAAAATGCACGGCTTCAGGTGGTGCCTGGACGCATCAAAGGTGACAAGAGAGACACAAGCCTTAAAGGTTAGGGTGAACTCCGGATGGTCACCTACAGAAATAGACAGACAAAATACAGAATGAGCGAACTCAGTGAATAATAGTACATAAACAATGTAATAATTAACCTAAATAATCAAACATATAACTGCATATATATATGATTAACTACATTCCATAATTATTTTCAAAAGTCATGGGTCCAACTTCCATAACAGAATAGCTTTAAGCTCAGTATATACAGAATTGCCATAAGCCTACAGATGCGAGCGACCATAGGGCGAATATCGAAATGTAAAACAGAGATAACAGAATAATGAGCGGCCATCGGCCCAGAACATAACGGTAATAACAGAACACATCAGCGTGGTAACAGAACGCATAAGCGTGGGTAACAGAACGCATAAAGCGTGGATACAGAACGCATAAAGCGTGGGTACGGAGGGTACAGAACGCACAAAGCGTGGATACAGAACGCATAAAGCGTGGGTACAGAGGGTACAGAACGCATAAAGCTTGGGTAACAGAACGCATAAAGCGTGGGTACAGAACGCATAAAGCGTGGGCACAGAGGGTACAGAACGCATAAAGCGTGGCTAACAGAACGCATAAAGCGTGGGTACAGAACGCATAAAGCGTGGGTACAGAGGGTACAAAATGCATAAAGCGTGGCTAACATAACGCATAAAGCGTGGGTACAGAACGCATAAAGCGTGGGTACAGAGGGTACAGAACGCATAAAGCGTGGCTAACAGAACGCATAAAGCATGGGTACAGAACGCATAAAGCGTGGGTACAGAACGCATAAAGCATGGGTACAGAAATAACAAATGTATGGACTCAAGAGGTGGCTCGTACGGATTCCAGAGGTGGCTCCCACCAAGGTGTAGCACTTCGTTCTGTACAACACTTTGTTCCATACCAAAAAACATCATAACAGATTAATGCAGATAAACAGATTCTTCCCATTAATTACATAAATAACATAAGTTTAACAGAACGTTGCCGATAACTGTTAACAAAAGGCAACATAGTTACAGCTTGTACGCTTCCAGAAATACATAAATACTACACTTCCGTAATGTATATAGATATCATTCGCTTATCATGTTCCAATGCCACTAACTAGTAGATAACATAATGGTAGCAAGCAAAACATAAATACTTAACTTTCTTCATGGTTCATTGTACGTAGACATACTTATTTCGTAATTAACAGAACTTTAACGTTATCAATAATCTGAAGATAAATGTACCATTACATCAACCGGCCAGAACAACTTATAAACCAACTTCACAGTGTTAATGGTTGTATGCAATTCTTATACAGAAGTATAGGTAATTCATAGTGTTAGAAATGGGCGCCCATGTGGCATGACCATTTAACATTTTGAACCTGATCCAAATGGGTTTTGAATTGGAATTCAAACCTATTTGGATAACTACTCTGGATATATATCTATCATATCCTAATATGGATAGATGATATAGATATATGATATTATCTCTAGTAACTTATATGGTTAAAGGAGATAATTAGATTATATATCTTATATATGGGATATGGGTGATGTAGACAAAAAAACAACGTATCATCTCTGTTTTTTTCCCATATACAGTTTCTCCCATATACTGACTCTCTCCCATAAACAACAATCAATAAGCTATTTGCACTGCGATTTGTGTGGGTGATATTCACCATTGTAATATCACCCCACTGCTGGGTTGACTGACCAGATTCAGGAAGCACTGATTTACCCACGAGATCCATCAGAATTCAGAATATTTCAGAAAGGTATGACCTTAAATATTTTTATTCCGCTGCGTCATACTTTATTTACATTGGTATCAGAGCCACTAATGGATATTTTCGTGTTTCCATTGATCACGTGTATATTTATATATATATATATATGTACACATCGATATGTATGAATATTAATGGAGGAGGAAGATGAAGTGCACGGTTTTTTCGCATTTTAACTCCATTAGATTGAGAGAGTGATATACCTCATTTTTATGTTCTTTAAATGTCATTTTTAATGCTATAAATATTTTTATTGTGAAAAATGGAGTCCGGAAGTATAAAAATCGGACCAGAAAACACCCGGGAAGGCGGCGCGTGTGGCTCACGCGCTGTGTGACGCCGCCGAGCAGCACCACGCCACCACGCCGTCATCGCCACGCCGCTTAGCGCGCTGCTTCCCACGTGCTCCCATGCGCCGCCCGCGCCGCTTGGCTGTAGCCGCATGGCCACCGAGCTCGCTGCGATGAGCGTGGCGAGCCGAGCCGAGCCGAGCTGCTACCGCTTGGCTCTAAGGCTCTGTTGTTTTTTTTAATTGAATTGCATTAAATGGCCATAATTTATTAGATTATAGCTTTGTTTTAAGCATGGTTGGTACAGTTAGACTCGAAATTAAATTTTGTATCTTATGTAAATTTTTGAAAATTTTACGAAAGTAAAAAATATTTTTATGTGTTAATAATTCATTTTTATGCTTTAAAATGATTACAGTATTGCATAAATAATTTTACGGGGTTGAATTTTTTATTGTGGACTTCAAATGTTTTACTATCTCTTTGGTAATATTGTCTCGGTTTATCAGTTTCTGAATTTTTTTATTTCTAATTTTATGTGTGTTTATTAGTTATTTAAAAGACTACTGTTACTTATAAGAAGTCTCAATTATAGATTCTGAGGTTACACATAAGCGAGCAGTTACAATTCTGAATCAATTTCCCAAACATAGCTCACATTGCTGTGATTGTATTCACAGAACATGAGATCCAATAGTGAATTTGTTATTGGTTTACTTTCAAAACGGCTTTTGGTCTAGTATTACAATTATTAAAGAACGGTCTATTGGCGCAAAATAATCAGAACGGCCTTTCGGTCGAAACGACCTTCGCCGGAAGACCTTTCTACCTCTTGAAATCGTCAACCAGAAGCAAATTCACAATTTTAACAGGATCACTATATGTAGAATTCCTTCTTATGACCGGTCATACTTAACACAACCTCAATTATTACATTTTATCAAAATATTCCAATACAGTAGCTTCTCAGAATTACTGATCTAATCATTGTTACAGCAAGGGAGACATAACAGGCCAGAAGGTAACAGACATATAACATTTCCTTTAATCTTAGCTATATCCGATACTTAAAATGTAAGCAATGTAACCAGCACAATTATATTGCCATCATTTCCCCACAGATAATGATCTACCGATAACACACATTGTATCTAACAATTTATAGATAAACTGACTTACCGATCAGTTCAAATCCTTACCATGTTTCCGTAGTGCAATACTTACGTTGCATGTCTTGCATTCTTCACCGGCCTATATAAGATAAACAAAGGCAATAAAAGGACATACAATGATCTGATTGTAGCCATCGAGTTAACAACGCAGGATTAAAGTTGCCATCATTCTTTTCTTTTCATGTACCGATAGAACATCATGCATGATGCCTAAATCTTTCTAGACATCCCAAAGCTCAATGGATTCGTGTGTGAGATGGCAACTCGTGCTCTGATACCACCTGTCACGCCCCAAACCCGCCCCTAAAAGTTTGGGCATGACCCATTCGAAAATGGACACTAAACCTGTTATATATATATATCATACGGGGCCTGAACGGAAGCATTCAAGAATATAAAATACATAGAATAACATCCATTGAGCTATTCCTAACATGCCAGGATCCCAACATCACACTGAGTAAATATTATACAGAAAGTTTACACACATATGCCTTGACTCAACCCCACAAATAATAAACATATTAATGAAGGAGGAATTATATACAATCAGCCATAAATAGACGTCCAAAGCATAAATCAAAACTCCTCAAAACTTTACAAAATACTTTACAAAATGCACGGCTTCAGGTGGTGCCTGGACGCATCAAAGGTGACAAGAGAGACACAAGCCTTAAAGGTTAGGACAGAACTCCCGGATGGTTACCTACAGAAATAGACAGACAAAATACAGAATTAGCGAACTCAGTGAATAATAGTACATAAACAATGTAATAGTTAACCTAAATAATCAAACATATAACTGCATATATATATGATTAACTACATTCCATAATTATTTCCAAAAGTCATGGGTCCAACTTCCGTAACAGAATAGCTTTAAGCTCAGTATATATAGAATTGCCATAAGCCTACAGATGCAGAACAACCATAGGGCCAGAATATCAGAAATGTAAATAATGAGATAACGAAATAACAGAGCGACCAGCGCCCGTAACATAACGTAATAGCGAGCATAAAGCGGTAGGTAACGAGCATAAGCGTGGGTAACAAAACGCATAAAGCGTGGATACAAAACGCATAAAGCGTGGGTACAGAGGGTACATAACGCATAAAGCGTGGGTAACAGAACGCATAAAGCGTGGGTACAGAGGGTACAGAATGCATAAAGCGTGGCTAACAGAACGCATAAAGCGTGGGTATAGAGGGTACAGAGCGCATAAAGCGTGGCTAACAGAACGCATAAAGCGTGGGTACAGAACGCATAAAGCGTGGGTACAGAGGGTACAGAGGGTATAGAACGCATAAAGCGTGGCTAATAGAACGCATAAAGCGTGGGTACAGAGGGTACAGAACGCATAAAGCGTGGCTAACAGAACGCATAAAGCGTGGGTACAGAAATAACAAATGTATGGACTCAAGAGGTGGCTCGTACGGATTCCAGAGGTGGCTCCCACCAAGGTGTAGCACTTCGTTTCGTACAGCACTTTGTTCCATACCAGAAAACATCAGAACAGATTAATACAGATAAATAGATTCTTCCCATTAAACACATAAATAACATAAGTTTAACAGAACGTTGCCGATAACTGTTAACAAAAGGCAACATAGTTACAGCTTGTACGCTTCCAGAAATACATAAATACTACACTTCCGTAATGTATATAGATATCATTCGCTTATCATGTTCCAATGCCACTAACTAGTAGATAACATAATGGTAGCAAGCAAAACATAAATACTTAACTTTCTTCATGGCTCATTGTACGTAGACATACTTATTTCGTAATTAACAGAACTTTAACGTTACCAATAATCTGAAGATAAATGTACCATTACATCAACCGGCGTAATGACTTATAAACCAACTTCACAGTGTTAATGGTTGTATGCAATTCTTATACAGAAGTATAGGTAATTCATAGGATGGTATATTGACAATAATCAATAGCCATAACTCAAAATACGGAGTAGGTTCAGAATCATGCCGATGTGAGCTAACTCTTTCAATGTTCATATCAATTCTCAAACAACAAACATGTTAACATATTAGCTCAAGGAAAATGGAACGTTGTTAACAATAATCTTAACGGTAAACAAAGTACATTTGTACATTTGTAGTATTATTACTCACAGTGTTTAGATGATAGGCCCGTCCCTGTAGCTAACCCTACACAATTCAATTCGACAACATTAACACAACCCAACATAATTATCACCATCCAATATAATCCATACTATTTAACATTATTCCACTCAATGCTACCAAGTATAATTTCACATAATTCCAATTAAATTGCTAAGGCTCAATTTACATCATCCACATCATCAACAAACCTTTCCCCCCAATCTCCTTCCTCACTAAGACATGATCCACAATGCTTAAAACAAAGTTCATTCGCAAATTTAAACATAATTTCCAAGCATCACCAAATTCCAATTAAACTTGCATATACATAATTCAATACCTCAATTTCATTAATCTACTTTCAATTTGGGTTAAATCTTTGGTTATCATCCTCAAGCAACTTACGGTTTCAAGAAAAATATTGAGATTTCAAGAAATAATCAAACTTATTAACCCAACACTTTTATTCCAATTTTTCCATTGATTAACATCTAGGACTCATAATCCATCACTTAAACCCATCAATTTCAAGTAGTCAAACCCTTACCTCAATAATCAAGCAAAGAGATGAGCTTGAGAAGAAGCCTCCACAAATCCAAGTTCTAATCGGTTAAAAACATTGATCCTCCTTAGTTCTCCATCCTACATGCCAAAAACCATGGTGGATTGTTGATCAAAGTAGAGGAAATCAAGGATTTCGGGCTAGGGTTTCGGACTTAGGCAAAGTGGAAGGAAGAGGAAAGAAGAAAATATAAGAAATGATCCAAAAATCTCATTCTTAAAGCTGCTGTCCCGTAATTTCCGCTGGCGGATGATTCCTTCGGCGGACACCCTCAGCACATATTTCGAAACTTCCATCCGGACTCCGTTTTAGGTCGTTCTTGTGTCCAAATTGAAGCCCCGGAAATAAGCTTTCCAATGGTTCTAACCTCACATCCAAATTCAAAGTGTGGAAAAAGAAAAGGGCAAAAGAGTGACGGCTGATCGTAAGGCAACTATCCGAATTAAATTCTTTGGTCCAATCTTACTTTACCATCATTTTACCACCTCAACCAATACCCCAAAATAAGATAAGAACATTCCAAATACATTAATAAAATATCAAAAATGAGCCCACATGCCTCAGAAGTACAACTCACCCTAGAGGCCTGCTCGAGCGCCCAACCCTGCGCTCGAGCGTGCAGACTAACAAAGACGCTCGGCGTAAACTCCCGCTCGGCGGAGAATTACAACTCCAGAAATATCGAAATTGCTGAAAACCCCAAAAGTCCGCTCGAGCGTTGACTCGTCCGCTCGAGCGGAGGAAAAATTCTGGGTCGTCACAATTTGAGTTGGTTTTGTTGAAATTGAGGCTTGATATGTGCATGCATGTAAAGAACACCTATGGAATCACAAAATCAAGCATGCGAATTGTAAATTTTGAAAGATTAGAAGTGTAATCTCGCATGCAAGCATGTTTTTGTTGAATTTCATGGGAAGAAGCACTAATTGCATTACTAGAAGTGGAAATGGAAGTCAAATTGGGCATGCATGTTGTTTATTTAAAATGGGAACCTTGAATGCATGAGTTGGAGTTAATTTTGGGGCATGCATATGGTTAACTTGTGAAATTGGGTTTCCTAATGTTGTAATCTTGCATTAGTATCATGTTAGCATGTGTATATATGAGATTTGTGTCATAGCATGCCAGAAAAATAGATTGAATGTCGAAAATGAACTCAGGGAACCATTCTGGAAAACCCAGAATTTATAGTGTGCGCTCGAGTGGGGGAACCGCCGCTCGAGCGGGGAATTCATGCTCCCAACATATTTTGCAGACAGGCTTCCTGCTCGAGCGGGAAAGTTGACGCTCGAGCGGGGAGCTATGTAGACAGACCTTCCGCTCGAGCGGCCGAGTTCACGCTCGAGCGTGGATTTGAGGCAACCAGCACTTTTGCAGACCTAAGGGTCCGCTCGAGCGGGGAAGTCCACGCTCGAGCGGGGACCCTGTTTTCTGAAATTCTGAAAATCCATTATGTGTTATATTTTTCCGTTCTCTTTCACTTGTAAGCACTCTTAGGCATATGTTAAGCATTGTAAATGAGTTAATGAGATAAGAATAAAGCCTAAAGAGGAATATGTGAATTAAAGAACGGATTGAGTTATTTGTGACCCGTATATGTTATGTGATGTGTAGGGTCAAGCTCCAAGGCAAATCTGCAAGCCGATCACAGTGAGTAATATCGATATTTGAATGCTTGTGAATGTCCAATTGTCTATTCCCTTATAAGCTTTATGAATTGCTAATTGGGATTGTGGACGTAAGTCTGACATAGATAAACATAGATGGACCCAAGGTCGTTTTGATAAACATAAATGGACCCAAGGTCGTTTTGATAAACATGAATGGACCTAAGGTCGTTTTGATGAGCATAAATGGACCCAAGGTCGTTTTGACATGAATGAACAGGCCGAAGGCCGTTTTGAAATGATTGAGTGGGCCGAAGGCCGTTCTGACATAAATGAATGGGCCAAAGGCCGTTTTGACACGAATGTATGGGCCGAAGGCCGTTTTGACATACATGATTGGGCCAAAGGCCGTTTCGATACGAATGTATGGGCCGAAGGCCGTTTTGACATGAATGATTGGGTTGAAAGCCGTTTTGTCATAATCGAATGGGCCAAAGGCCGTTTTGACGTACATAATTGGGCCAAAGGCCGTTCTGACATATATGATTGGGCCAACGGCCGTTTTGACTTAATCGAATGGGCCGAAGGCCGCTTTGACAAGAATGGAGATCTGAATGGGCCAAAGGCTAGAATGTTTGGAATTACAGTCACCTGATTTGTATTTAGTTATATACCTGTTAAATAGAAATATGAACTGGGCCCAAGGGCGTTTGGAATACGTTGTTCTACAATGTTATGTAAACTCTGTATTTGATATTATTCACTGGGCTATCGCTCACACTCATTCATGTGTTTGTAGGTGAGCCAAGAGAAGTCCAAACCCATCCCCAGTAAAGTCTTCCACGAACAACATGAGTTTGGAGAGTCAGCCTTGTGTCTCACGCACGAGACCCAACCTTGCCATTCTGTTATGTAATTCCATTTTGTCTTGTTGGCAAGGATTTTGTGTACATCGGTATGTAGTTGTGATGTGGGTTTACTCAGTTTAGATGATCCTGTCTGTAAAGGATTTTCTGTTACTGTATTTCGTTGTGGGTTATTAACTGTTAGAAATGGGCGCCTATGTGGCATGACCATTTAACATTTTGAACATGATCCAAATGGGTTTTGAATTTGAATTCAAACCTATTTGGATAACTACTCTGGATATATATCTATCATATCCTAATATGGATAGATGATGTAGATATATGATATTATCTCTAGTGATAATTAGATTATATATCTTATATATGGGATATGGGTAATGTAGACAAAAACAATGTATCATCTCTGTTTTTTCCCATATACAGTTTCTCCCATATACTGACTCTCTCCCATAAACAACAATTAATAAGCTATTTGCACTGTGATTTGTGTGGGTGATATTCACCATTGTAATATCACCCCACTGTTGGGTTGATTGACCAGATTCAGGAAGCACTGATTTACCCACGAGATCCATCAGAGTTTAGAAAATTTCAGAAAGGTATGACCTTAAATATTTTTTATTCCGCTGCGTCATGCTTTGTTTACATTGGTATCAGAGCCACTAATGGATATTTTCATGTTTCTATTAATCACGTGTATATTTTTATATAAATATATATACATGATATATGTATGAATATTAATGGAGGAGGAAGATGAAGTGCACGGTTTTTTTCGCATTTTTAACTCCATTGGATTGAGAGAGTGATATACCTCATTTTTATATTCTTTAAATGTCATTTTTAATGCCATAAATGTTTTTATTGTGAAAAATGGAGTCTGACAGTACAAAAATCGGACCAGAAAACACCCGGGAAGGCGGCGCGTGTGGCTCACGCGCTGTGTGACGCCGCCCAGCAGCCCAGGCGCTACCATGCGCCGTCACGCGCCATCACGCGCTAGGCGCATTTCCCACGCGCTCCCACGCCGTCCTCCCTCCTTCCGCCGCGTACAGCAAGCGCGCCGAGCGTCGCGCCATGCTTGGCATGATTGAGCTTTCGGCTGCGATGACCAAAAGAGCCGTTTGGCTTGGCTTGGCTCTAGCTTTTTTTTTTTTTTTTTTAATTCTGAATCGCGTTAAATAGCCATAATTTATTCGTTATAGCTTTGTTTTAAGCATGGTTGGTACCGTTAGACTCAGAATTAAATTTTGTATCTTCTGTAAAATTTTGAAAATTTTACGAAAATAAAAAATATTTTTAATGTGTTAATAATTCATTTTTTATGCTTTAAAATGATTCTGGTATTGCATAAATAATTTTCTGGGGTTGAAATTTTTATTGTGGACTTTTGAAATATTTTACTATTTAATGGTATAATTGTTTCAGTTTATCAGTTTCTGGATTTTTTATTTCTAATTTTATGTGTGTTTATTAGTTATTTAAAATTCCAGAAAATTTCAAAAATATTCCAGAAAATTTCAGAATGATATACATTTTAATTATGGCATAATCTGAATATTGTTTCAGTTTATCAATTTCTGGATTTTTTATTTCTAATTTTATGTGTGTTTATTAGTTATTTGAAATTCCAGAAAAATACCAGAAAATTCCAGAAAATTCCAGAAGTGATATACTTTCAGTTATGACATAATTTGAATATTAAATACAGCATGTTGTTGTTTTTTGCCTAGAATTTCTAAATTGTTGTAATAAGAATAGCATGATTAATTGTTTTTTATTTTAATTCCGTTATTAAATATAACATAGCATGTATTGATTGTGAATCTACATTATGATGCTGTTGTATGGAATTAGAATTTTTTATCATGCTTTTAAACATGCCATAATCAGTGGGAGGTTATTCGGTTGAGAGAAATCTTTGTAGATTAACTCCCGAAAACCAATATTTTGCACATAAATTAAATTAAATTTTGGATAATTGTCACCTGTGGCGCAAGAGATGATTACGAGCTTAGCGGATTTTCGATCTTGCGACTTGTGTAATATTGTCACTACTTAATTTAGATTTTTGCGGCAAAATTATATTATGCTAATCAAATTAATCCCAATGCAAATTTCTCACTAAATTGATTTAGCTTATGGAAGTTGATTTGGTTGACCTAGACTTAGTAGAGATGTTCAAATGTGAACAATGTAATCCCATTCTTTAGATGAGCAAAAGTCTTGGAGACTTTAGGTCAGACCTTAATTGGCCAAAGTAAGGAAACATGACTCAAAATCGCCGTGGTTTTGTTGCCTTATTTGGCACAATAAAAACTAATGTGTGCGCTATGGTTAGCGGCATGCTACGTAGTTTTGGTTGGCAAATTTTGGAGTTATAAAATTATTAAGCCCTCAATAGATCTGTATATGATCTTGACTATTGAGCTGCGCGGATTGACTTTGTAATTTGACTTTTAATAATGTTGCATCATTGGATGAAGTAACATTCAAGAGTCACGTCATCCAAGAAATGCGAGCTTAAATAAATTAGTCATTAAAGTGTAAGACGAGTAGCCAGTATGAGCAGTGTTTTGCTCTCTACCCAATTATTGGGAGTGGATGGAGCAAAATTTCATGCACTATAATACTGTGCGTTGAAATATCACGCTAAGTGAAAAGATTAGCGCTTAGTGGCAGCAAAATCTATTAGCATTGCCAACTTGTCTAAGTTTGGACACTTACTGTTTCCACAATTGAGTGTGAGACATGATGAGGTGCTTCTTTGTATTATTCCTTTACTAGGCTAACGTTTTGTTTTGAATAACGTTTACCACTAAGCGCAAACGTTGCAGCATAGTAATGAAAAGGTCAAGGCCGACAAGGTTGTTATGACTCTAAGAATTTGACGCATGGCTCGTGAGAGCATTGTGTTGAATTAGACTCTTTAGCCTAATTTGCGCTTAAGTTACTTCAGGAGCTGTCATAGTTGATAGCTTATTCTCTCCTTCTTGTGGATAGTAGAATTAATTGCAAATAACTATGAAGCGAGAAATAGATATGGCAAGAGGAGTATCGTCATTTTTCAACTAGACGCATTAAAGTGTATGGAGAATAAAATTGACTTGAAGATGCAGGGGATTAGCACTTACTAGTTAAATTTGCGATTTAGGCGCACTTGAAATCTCCATGACATCCTTTTATGATCTAGTAAATATGAGTTAGTTGTGAGTCATTACCTAGTTGGGCCTAAACCTTTAAAACGTGTCTTCGAGAACTCACACATAAAGATGATTGGAATTAGTTTATGACATTGATCATGAACCGGTGGCTTATTATACTTAATCACATTAATGAGATGATGACACGATGGTTTGAGTAGGCCTTCTCGGGCCCACTCGCTTATAACATCCTGTTCTCATGTGAATGTGTAACTTTGTTCGCAATGGTTGCGCACAAGTAAGTAGGAAAGCCGTAGAAGGTCATTTGTATTGGCACATTTAGTCCACCATGATATTTGTGACTAGATATGTGTAAGGGTATGATAGCTAAGCCTCAATCTCGACACATTTATAGATTACGATACGCATCTAAGTCAAGACTATTTGATCTCCCATAAGTCAAAAAGTTTTGAGATGATTTTTTGACATTGCACATATGAGGTTGAGATCAATTAGATAACAGCCTTTGTGCTTTTAGTTTTGACCAAGGTGGCGAGTATCTATTTGAGTTATTTTAGAGAACTCTGTGAAGAGAAATGGATGCTTAGAAATTTGATTATTCCTAATACTCAACAACACAATGCTGTAGTAGAGATAAGGAATTAAATATTGTTAATGTTAGGTGGATAATGGCGCAAAATGTTTCCCAATTAGGAATTGCACTAGTTTGCTGCCTATATCCCTAACTAAATGCCCTCCATATCAGATTTTACACTCCATTTGAGTAATGGATTAGCGAGAGCCATCTATGGGCGATCTGTAACCATTAAGCAGCTTATCTTTATTTTACTTCTCATAAGATTACGAAGTTAAGACCTAGAGTTCTATAGCGCATTATTGTATGCTGTCTTGTGAACACATAGGGTCACGTGGTGCATTATTGTATGCTGTCATGTGCACCCTTCGGGTCATGTGCATATAGGTAAGTAGCTTTGTAGTAGTGTAACTAAGTCACATAAAGTTTTCTTAGTAAAGGTGACGTGAATAGAGTTTTGGAACTCTATAAGATAGAGAATTCTAAGCATAGCGCTTTTATGTAGCCTAGTTGAGAATGGAAAGAAATTTCCAATATCCTAGGGACAGTGGGAATGATGTGCCTACTAATGGATTACTCCATTAGAGAAAAATACTCTACATTCTTAGTTGCGTGGTAGCGAATATGAAAATTTTCCATGTCATCACTGGGTGATTGAGAAGGAAACATTCATGATTGCTCCGCAAGATGATAAAGAGCCTAAGATGATGCCAAAGGCTCTAGTCCCCTGTTTTTAGAAAGTGGATTAATGTTGCGCAGTTTAAGACAAAAGTCTTTGAGGATTAACCATTTCTATAAATTGGTTGACTTTACATTATGTGTGGCTTGTTCTAAAGTTATGCGTAATTTGGATAGTCATTGTTGAGGCATAAGGCTCGCTAGATACCGAAAAGTCGCACCATCGAGAAAAGTGTAGACCATGAGGAGACTTCCTCCTGGGGAGTGAGGTTATTTCGACTTAGGCTATGATTGACATAAGTTCGGAACATTGATTTGTGGACATTGTGACCCAACTTCTCATTGGAGAATTGGATAAGTAGATCCGTAGGGATTTACCTTCTGTTTTTATGGTGAAAAGTTAGGAGCGCAAAAAGGTTGCTAGTTCCAATAAATCTTTTACAGCCTAAAACAGTTATCCAAATAGTGGTTCTTAGATTTCGTCAAGCCATGATAGGCAAACGATAATCGATGAAGACCATTGAGGCATGATCAATGGTCCAAAAGAAATTTTTCCTTACTTAGTCATTATAAGCCAGGAATTTATAGGGTTGTCGCCACCTAGGGTGGGCAGTCCTCTATTTTAGATATGATGGACATGGGTGACGTAATTTATATGCTCGGATGTACGATCCTTAGGGATTGTTTTGGGAGAATTCCTATTTTTTCTTTGACGACTTACATAAGGAATATCCTAGAATGATTCTAGATGCAAAATTACAAACCCATTGACTTACCTATCGGTAAAAGCCAGAGCCTTAGCTATTAAGTGTATCCTCGGATTGTCTTTGGGAGAAACAAATGACCTATATTCCTTGATCTTTTTCTTTGTGGTGGGAGCCTAAAGTACGCTATGTGGGCGTATTCGGCATGATAAGTGTTATCTTTGGTAAATGGTCAACTGAGTTGTTTAGACATTGACCTTGCTCATTAGACTGTGGATAAAATGCTTTACTAGTAGTATATTAATTTGCTCCTTGTAAGATTCAATGCGCTAGTTGGGCGCATCTGCGCTAGTTGGGCACATCAAGAATGAACGCAAATTGGTCACCAAAATATCTTTAGAGAGGATATTGCGCAAGAGGTAGTGATCTTAAATCACTTCATATGAGGCGCACATGGAGGATTCCATTGTATATGCTTATCGCAAGAGGTGCTGATAAGGCTTATATTTGGAATCTAGAATTGTGATTTTGAATCACTTCATGTGAGGCGCACATGGTGGATTCCGTTGTATATACTTATCGCAAGAGGTGCTGATAAGGCTTATGTTTGGAATCTAGAATTGCGCAAGCTGTGGTCATTTTTTTTAAAATCGATCACTTATTTTGAGATGATGGGATGTTGACACTATTATGATTTGTGTCATAATGATTAGCAGATGATGATGTCAGCAGGCAAGATTGGCTCACTCACACGAGCAATCGCCCTTGGCGCTTGGGAGCGAGCAAGGATGAGACTAGTGGTTTATTTTTGTTTGGAACCAAGAGATTGAAATTATCCACTACATGTCGCCTTGGTTACAACCAAGATGAGGTCGTGTTAAGGACCAAACATGGATGTTAATACCCACTTTCCATGTTGTGCTGTTATGATTAGCGAGATCGAGATCTCATTTGGCGCCTAGAAAGCGACAAATAGAGAATTCGGGTTAGGCGCTAAGCGACTAGACTAATATCATCTGTATGTATAGCGTCAGTATGACGCTCTTTTGGAAGAGTTACTCCACCGTAGCATGTATTCATACTACATGTGCTTGGCGACCAAGTAATGAGGTGAGAGAATGGATCCCTGTTTCCTCACCGTGTGAGTCTTACCTGTCATTATTGATATGACTTTCATTTATGTACCCTTTTGTGACTTTTGACTATGTCATAAGGTAAGGGGTTGATGTTCTGCTACTTTGGTATGTTGCCTGCGGTCATGTATGATTCGGCCTTAAGGGACATCACTGGGAAAGCGGTCAATCCTAAACTAAATGGCATGAGTGCAAAGGGAAGATCATCTAGTATTACACCACCACTGTTGTATATTCATTGCCGGCAACTCACATCGCTCTGTATGAGAGACGAATTGAGTGTGAATATATTGCAAGAATTGAAAGGGTCAAACATGCTTTTTTTTGAGGGATTAGAGATGTTTTTTGGACCGGTGTAATTAGATGGGTCTGGGGTATATGAGACACTATTTTTGTTCCTTTTGGGTTGATGTCACTATGCTGGCTCATTTTGAGTTTCTAGTATAGAGCTCCCACATGCGAGTGTTCTCGTGATGCCGCAGTGCATTAGCTAGTATGAGATTGTTCTTTTGGGGAGATTGAGATAGAGATGTGGCGGTGTCATGCCAACTCATGTCTTGAGTGGGAGATGTTAGAAATGGGCGCCCATGTGGCATGACCATTTAACATTTTGAACATGATCCAAATGGGTTTTGAATTTGAATTCAAACCTATTTGGATAACTACTCTGGATATATATCTATCATATCCTAATATGGATAGATGATATAGATATATGATATTATCTCTAGTGATAATTAGATTATATATCTTATATATGGGATATGGGTAATGTAGACAAAAACAATGTATCATCTCTGTTTTTTCCCATATACAGTTTCTCCCATATACTGACTCTCTCCCATAAACAACAATCAATAAGCTATTTGCACTGTGATTTGTGTGGGTGATATTCACCATTGTAATATCACCCCACTGCTGGGTTCATTGACCAGATTCAGGAAGCACTGACTTACCCACGAGATCCATCAAAGTTCAGAAAATTTCAGAAAGGTATGACCTTAAATATTTTTTATTCCGCTGCGTCATGCTTTGTTTACATTAACGTATGTGCGCATGGTTTGTTTTAAGGTGCATATAAGCACGGCTCTATGGACAAAGTTTTAAATTGCTTCCGTTTGGCCCCCATCAACTCTGTTAAAATACGTTTGGTTTGGTTTGAGGCCGTAAGTAATCTCATGATTACTGGCCGGTTACGTCCTTAACCCATGGGGGCGGGTTCGGGTCGTGACAATTGGTGAATTGATTAAACTCTAAGCGTGGACTATTTCTAAGAACAAAGCAAATGCTAGATGTGATACTCTAACTTCAAGCTAGAGTTATGTCTTCCTTACCCTGACAATGTTATGCATATAAGGACCTCTCTTAGCGAGTGTAGTTCGTTTATGGAAACCTGTAAGCGAAAATTTGAACTTTGAAATCTGAATTTTAACTCTACCATTTGTAATTTGTTTTGTTATGTGTAAATTGTAATTCGTAATCAATATTTCTCTACAATTAATTCAAGGCTTGTTCCTTTATTGTGATCAACAAATGAGTGATCATTGGAATGAAATTTACGTGATCCATGTTATTTAGAGATGTCATACCATCAATTACATCCAGTATTTCTGACAAGTATGACCTTGTATAAGTTGACCATGGACCTAAGGGATTAACGTCTTTGTAAAAGATACTTTTGTGTAAATGATGTTAAAAATGATTATGCTATACAATGTTTCATGAAATCCATATTTTGGGTTACGAAATGTTTAATATGACAAGTATTTTCTGAACTGATAAAAATGCTACGAACTTCCGACAAGTTTATGCTATGATAAGCTTTCTGGATAATTTTCCCAAGATGACTAGATACGCTACGAAACTCTGAATGTTCAAGATATGACAAGTTTTCTGAAAGAAATATTTTCCTATGTATGAATAAGTCCTTCATTTGATAATTGATGAAGGCTCTACGTTGAGTTTCAAGCTATTCTGTTTTATCTGTTATAAGTTGAATTGGAGATTGTTCTGTCAAAAGTTTAAATCAGTTTAATACTATTGGGAATTATTCCATTATCTGATATCTTTGAAAGGTTTGATAAGTTTCAGAGTAATATCTTTGAACAACGTATTATATGTACTTATGAAGGGTTTGAAGAACTTATGTATTACATGTTCTTAGAAAATGTTTTTGCCCATGCTAGGAACATTTTACTAACTATGGAACAAGAATATAATAACTTTATGATGAATGTATTATGTGTTTGATGTCAAGATGTTAACTTTGAGATAAGCCAGCATGGATTTTAAATTTGAGTCTGTTAGAGATTTGATTTGAACTGATAAGTGTAATTCAGATAATGAACAAAGAACCCCGAAGTCGTTGATTTAGCACTTAATTGCTATTATGGGTCTAATTGTTGTAAGAAGCATATACCTTTGAAGAATTGTGATAATGGGGGTTACTTGTGAACTTAAAAAGTTTGAATTATGTTTGATAGCTTATGAAATGATTGAGAAATGTTAGATGTCCAGGACAGAACTAGACTTGTGACAAGGTGAATCAGGTTTGGAGGACCAAACTTCTTAAGGTGGGGAGAATGTAACGACCCTAAAATGCGTATAGAAAGTTATCCTTATTTAATTAGGGGTTAACGTGTTTTCTATTGGAATTGAAGAACTATCTGTTGGGTTATGCCTTTGAAACTGGAATTGGTCACCTTTACTGAACAATCTGAAATTTTTCCCTCCGCTCGAGCGGAGTAGTTGGCGCTCGAGCGTACTTTTGGAGTTTCCAGTAATTTTACTGGCGGATTGAAATTCTAGGAGTCGACATTTTCCGCTTGAGCGTAGAAGTGGTCGCTCGAGCGTACGGCTTTGTTGGTCTCCGCGATCGAGCGCAAGTTTGGGCGCTCGAGCGGGTCGCCTGATTAAGTTTGGACTTCTGAGGCATGTGAGCTCATTTTTTTGACATTCTTATTGGTGTATTTGGAATGTTCTTATCTTATTTTGGGGTATTGATTGAAGTGATAATATGATGGTAAGTTAAGATTGAACCAAAGAATTTAGTTCGGATAGTTATTTTATGACCAACTGTCACTCGTTTGCCCTTTTATTTTTCCGCAGTTTGAATATGGATGTGGGGTTCGAACCATTGGAAAGCTTATTTCTGGGGCTTCAATTTGGACACAAGAACGACATAAAACGGAGTTCGAATGGGAGAGTTATACCTGTTCAAAGTTTTGAAATCTATGTTGGAAACAGGTACGCTCGAGCGGGAAGATAGACGCTCGACCAGGTTTTGCGAGTCAGCAGCTTAAAAAACGGGATTTTTGAGATCATTTCTCACATTTTCTTTTCCCCTCTTCTTTTCTCTGTCCTAGGACCGAAAAACCCTAGGTTCTTGATCTTCAATACCTTCCATTTCCCTTAGTTTTGATCAAGATTACCCATCAAGAAGTGAAGAAGCTTGAAGATTATCATGTTCTACTGATTGGAATTTTGAAATTGTGGAGGAATCTCATCTAAGCTCACTCCTTTGTTTGTTCCTCGAGGTAGGGGTCCTGATCCTTTTCAATACTTATATTGATAGATAGATTTGTGGTATTTCCATTATTTAAATGCAAAAATTCCCATTTTTGAGCATGTAGTGTATGGTATGAGAAATGGGGGGGTTTTAAGGTTTGAAGATGTTGGGAGTTAAATTGATGGTTTAAAATGATGGATTGTAAATCCTAAATGTATAATCATTGGGAAAATTGGAATTAAAATTGGTGTTTTAAGAAGTTTGAATTTTTGTTGACAATCCTCATTTTTCTTGAAACCCTAGGTTGATTAATGATGATAACCCATGAATTGGGCCAAATTGGAAGTAGAGTAATGAAATTGAGGTGTAGAATTATATGTGTTCAAGTTTAATTGGAATTTGAAAATGTTTGAAAATTATGTTTAAAATTTGCGAATGAACTATGTTATGAACATTGTAATTCATGTTATAATATGAAGAGAAAATTGGGGAAATAATTTATTAATGACATGGATGATATGAACTCGGTTTTGGAATGTTGAAATGAGATTCAAGGATTTATTTTGAATTATGTTGAATTGCAAATGGTGTTATGGTGTTGGCCTGGTTGGATTATGTTGTGTTGACTCATAGTGAATTGAATGGTGTTGTACTATGATGAATTATGTTTGAATTACGTGAATTGTGTAGGGTCAGCTACAGGGGCGGACCAAACACCTGAACACTATGAGTAGTAGTACAAAAATGTACATTTTATCTACTGTTGATAATTATTGTCACTAATGCTCTGTTCTTTGTAAGTGTTATACAAACATTTATGACAATTGGAAAGCAATGTGAACTTATATGAACGCTAAAAGATTCGCGTACGTTGGTATGATTTTGGAATCCTTATGTTCTGTTAATGACGAATATTAGCCCTTTCTTATTTATCAGCATACTATGTTATTTCTTACAGAATAAGTGGAACTTATGTTCATCCCTGAAGAATGATATTTGTGTGAATCTAAGATTATTCGATTATGTTACGAAGGGACCCAAGATCGTTTAGAATCTATGATATGAATGTAAAGGTTTACCATTAGTATGCAACCCACATAAGAATATGAATTGTTCTATTTTGTTAAGCGCATGATAATGACTTGATATAACAAGAAATGCTCCATTTTCTAATAAGTTATGTTATGACTTAAGGAATGATTATCCATATATGTAAAAGTATTCATGACATCCTTAGCACAAGACCCTTACCCGGGGGTAATAATACCGTGGTCTTATGGCCCTTGCCCGGGGGTAATAATACCGTGGTTCAAGTATGTTACAAGTTCACGCATGTTATAAGTTCAAGTATGTTACAAGTAGACACATGTTAGAAGTTCACGTATGTTATAAGTTCAAGTATATTACAAGTAGACGCATGTTACAAGTTCACGTATGTTATAAATTCAAGTATGTTACAAGTATACAGATGTTATAAGTTCAAGTATGTTACAAGTTTAAGTACGTTACAAGCTTAAGAATGTTACAAGTTTAAGTACGTTACAAGCTTAAGTTTGTTACAAGTTTATGTACGTTACAAGCTTAAGTATGTTACAAGCTATGTTACAAGCTTACGTATGTACAAGTTCAAGTATACTACAAGTTCACAATGTTGAAGAATTTCTTTATGGAACTAACAAGAATGCTTTTTATTGATTTGCCATCGCTATTAAAATGCTAAGTAGAAGTAAGTATGAATTCTGATTTCTGTTAGTGATTCAAACATAATGCATATGTATGCATTTATTTCCGTTTATGGTATGACATTTATGTATGGTTTGGTATGTAAGACCTGCTAATTATTGGTATGGAACAAAGTGCTACTTGGAACTAAGTGCTACATTGTGAGCCACTGCTAGAGTCCATGTGAGACACCTCTTCAGTCCATACATATGTGAAAATTATGAGGCTGAAAGCCATTCTGTGAAAGTTATGAGGCTCATGGCCATCTATATAAGTTGTTATGAAATGAAACAAAGTGCTACACGGAACTAAGTGCTACAATGTGAGTCACCTCTAGAATCCGTGTGAGACACCTCTTGGGTTCATATATATATATAAATATGTTTCAAGGGCTTAATGCCATTCTGATAAGGGTTGTAATTCCAATCTGATAAGGGCTTATGCCATTCTGATATGAAACAAAGTGCTACATGGAACTAAGTGCTACGATGTGAGTTACCTCTAGAATCCGTGTGAGACACCTCTTGGGTTCATATATCTATATGAAACTTGGTCGGGAACACACTTCCCCCAAGAGCTCTTCACCATAAAAATTTCAACTCAAAACTCCTTCGTTTGACTGCCGAAACAATGCGCCAAAGTTCTGCACTTTTCTGGCTGCTGCTTCATTTCTTGGCATTGTTTAGTCTTCTTTGGCAGCGTTGTTTGGCTGTTGGCATGGGCTACGACCTTGCCGTTTGATGGCTACATGCCTTGGGCTACTTGGGGCCAATGTTAGGCCACGTTGGGGCACTTCCAACGGCCAATCTTGAGCACTCAAATGGCCACACCACCGCGAGCGAAACGTCACGGAGTTGGCCTTGCAAGGCAACCCGTGACACATAACAGCGGTAAGCCAAGGCGGCGGCATGCCATGCCAAGGGCAAGGGCTGACATGCCATGCCACGGCCAAGCGGAGCCAAAGCGGCTGACATGCCATCCCACGGCCAAGGCCAGCAGCATGCCATGCCACGGCCAAGGCAGCCAAGATCAAGCCAGCAGCATACCATGCCAAGGCCAAGGCCAGCAGCATGCCAAGCCAACGCCAAGGCAGCCATGCCAAAGCCAGCAGCATGGCGTGGCCTGGACAAGGCCCGCAATGTGCCTTGCCACGGCCGAGACAGCCAAGCCAGAGCTAGCAGCATCCCATGCCAAGGCAAAGGCCAGCAGCATGCCATGCCACGGCCAAGGCAGCCACGCCACAGCTAGCAGCATGCCATCCCAAGGCCAAGGCCAGCAGCATGCCATGCCAAGGCCAACAATATGCCATGCCACGGCCATGGCAGCCATGCCAAAGCCTGCAGCACGCCATGCCAGGGCCAAGGCCACCAGCATGCCCCGCCGCGGCTAAGGCAGCCAAGCCAAAGCCAGCAGCATGCCATGCCAAGGCCAAGGCCACCAGCATGCCATTGCCACAGCCAAGGCAGCCAAGCCCAAGCCAGCAGCGTGCCATGCCAAGGCCAAGGCCAGCAACATGCCATGCCATGGCTAAGGCAGCCAAGCCCAAGCCAGCAGCTTGCCATGCCAAGCCCAAGGCCAGTAGCATGCCATGCCACGGCCAAGGCCGCCAAGCCAAAGCCAGCACCATGCCATGCCAAGGCCAATGCCAGCAGCATGCCATGCCACGGGCAAGGCAGCCAAGCTAGAGCCAGCAGCATGCCATGCCAAGGCCACGGCCAGCAGCATGCTACGCCACGGCCAAGACAACCGAACCCGGTGACATGCCATCCCAAGGCCAAGGCGTGACGCCCGCCACGACTAATGCAACCACGCTCATGCCAAGGCCAAGGCCCTGGCCAGGAATATGCCATGCCAAGGCCAAGGCGGCGGACATGCCATGCCCGACCAAGCGGCCAAGCCAAAGCCGAGCATGCCATGCCAAACCAAAGCGGCGGACAATGCATGCCACGGACAAAACAGCAAAAATTTGAAGCAATGACAAGCCATGCCAAGGCCAAGGCCAGCAGCATGCCATGCCACGACCAAGGCAGCCAAGCCAAAGCAGCATGCCATGCCAAGGCCAAGGCCAGTGGCATGCCATGCCACGGCGAAGGCAGCCAAGGCAAAGGCAGCAGAATGCCATCCAAAGGCCAGGTCCAGCAACATGCCATGCCACGGCCAAGGCAGCCAATCCAAAGCCAGCAGCATGCCATGCCAAGGCCAAGGCCAGTAGCATTGCATGCCATGGACAGGGCAGCCATGCCAAAGCCAGTAGCATGCCATGCCAAGGACAAGGCCAACAGCATGCCATGCCATGGCCAAGGCAGCCAAGCCAAAGTAGCATGTATGCGAAGGCCAAGGCCAAGGCCAGCTGCATGCCATGCCACGGCCAAGGAAGCCAAGCCAGAGCCAGCAGCATGCCATGCCAAGGACATGGCCAGCAGCATGCCATGCCACGGCTAAGGCAACTAGGCCACAGCCAGCAGCATGCCATCCCAAGGCCAAGGCCAGCACCATGCCACGGCACGACCAGTGCAGCCAAGCCCAAGCCAGAAACATGCCATGCCAAGGCCAAGGCCAAGGCTAGCAATATGCCATGCCACGGCCATGGCAGCCATGCCAAAGCCTATAGCACGCCATGCCAAGGCCAAGGCGGTGACATGCCATGCCGCGACCAAAGCGACCAAGCAAAGCGGTGACATGACATACCAAGGCCAAGGCCAGCAGCAAGCCATGCCACGGCCAAGGCAACCAAGCCAAACCGGTGACATGTCATGCCAGGACAAGGCGGTGACATGCCATGCGGAGCCAAAGCGTAAGCCAAAGCCCCGCATGCCATCCCAAAGGCCAAGGCCGACAACATGCCATGCCGAGGCGGACCAAGCGGCTGACATGCCATGCCAAGGCCAAGGCGTGACATGCCATGCCAGCGCCAAAGCGACCATGCCAAAAGCCGGTGACATGGCGTGGCACGGACAAGGCCGCAATGTGCCTTGCCATGCGGCGAACGACCAAGCGAGCTAGCGACGCCATGCCAAGGCCAAGGCGGCGGCATGCCATGCCATGCCAAGGCCAACAATATGCCATGCCACGGCCATGGCGACCATGCCAAAGCTGCGACCGACGCCATGCGGGGCCAAGGCCACCAGCATGCCCCGCCGCGGCTAAGGCAGCCAAGCCAAAGCCAGCAGCATGCCATGCCAAGGCCAAGGCCACCAGCATGCCATTGCCACGACCAAAGGCGACCAAGCCCAAGCGGCGGCGTGCCATGCCAAGGCAGGCGACAACATGCCATGCCATGGCTAAAGCGTAAGCCAAGCGGTGACTTGCCATGCCAAGCCCAAGGCCAGTAGCATGCCATGCCACGACCAAGGCAGCCAAGCCAAAGCCAGCAGCATTCCATGCCAAGGCCAAGGCCAGCAGCATGCCATGCCACGGGCAAGGCAGCTAAGCCAGAGCCAGCAGCATGCCATGCCAAGGCCATGGCCAGCAGCATGCTATGCTACGGCCAAGGCAACCAGGCCACAGCCAGCAGCATGCCATCCCAAGGCCAAGGCCAGCAGCAGGCCACGCCACGGCCAATGCAACCACGCCCATGCCAAGGCCAAGGCCAAGGCCAGCAATATGCCATGCCAAGGCCATGGCCAGCAGCATGCCATGCCACGGCCAAGGCAGCCAAGCCAAAGCCAGGAGCATGCCATGCCAAGGCCAAGGCCAGCAGCAATGAATGCCACGGACAAGGCAACCAAGCCGAGGCCAGCAGCAAGCGATGCCAAGGCCAAGGCCAGCAACATGCCATGCCACGACCAAGCCAGCCAAGCCAAAGCAGCGTGCCATGCCAAGGCCAAGGCCAAGGCCAGTGGCATGCCATGCCACGGCCAAGGCAGCCAAGCCAAAGGCAGCAGAATGCCATGCGAAGGCCAGGTCCAGCAACATGCCACGCCATGGCCAAGGCAGCCAATCCAAAGCCAGCAGCACGCCATGCCAAGGCCAAGGCCAGTAGCATTGCATGCCATGGACAGGGCAGCCATGCCAAAGCCAGTAGCATGCCATGCCAAGGAGAAGGCCAACAGCATGCCATTCCATGGCCAAGGCAGCCAAGCCAAAGCAGCATGTATGCCAAGGCCAGCAGCATGCCATGCCACGGCCAAGGAAGCCTAGCCAGAGCCAGCAGCATGCCATGCCAAGGGCATGGCCAGCAGCATGCCATGCCACGGCTATGGCAACTAGGCCACAGCCAGCAGCATGCCATCCCAAGGCCAAGGCCAGCAGCATGCCACGCTACGACCAATGCAGCCAATCCCAAGCCAGAAACATGCCATGCTAAGGCCAAGGCCAAGGCCAGCAATATGCCATACCACGGCCATGGCAGCCATGCCAAAGCCTATAGCACGCCATGCCAAGGCCAAGCCCAGTAGCATGCCATGCCACGGCCAAGGCAGCCAAGCCAAAGCCAGCAGCATGCCATGCCAAGGCCAAGGCCAGCAGTAGTGCATGCCACGAACAAGGCAACCAAGCCAAAGCCAGCAGCATGGCATGCCAAGGCCAAGGCGGCGTGAATGCCATGCTAAGGCGGTCAGCGACAAAGATGCCGTACATAGCCAAGGCAGACAAGCCAAAGCCAACAGCATGCCATGCCAAGGCAAGGCCGGTAGCATTGCATGCCACAGACAGGGCAGCCAAGCCAAAGCTAGTAGCATGCCATGCCAAGGCCAAGGCCAGCAGCATGCCATGCCACGAGCAAGGCAGCCAAACCAAAGCAGCATGTATACCAAGGCCAAGGCCAGCAGCATCCCATGCCACGGCCGAGGTAGCCAAGCCAAAGCCAGCAGAATGCCTTGCCAAGGCCAGGTCCAGCAGCATGCCGTGCCACAGCCAAGGTAGCCAAGCCAAAGCCAGCAGCATGCCAAGCCAAGGCCACGACCAGTAGCATGCCCTGCCAAGGCCAAGGCTGGCAACATGCCATGCCACGGCCAAGGCAGCCAAGCCAAAGCCAGCAGCATGCCATGCCAGGGCCAAGGCCTAGAACATGCCATACCCCAGGCCAAGGCAGGCAAGCCAATGCCAGCAGCATGCCATGTAAAAGCCGAGGCTAGCAGCATGCCATGTCATGGCCAAGGCTGCCAAGCCCAAGCCAGCAGCATGCCATGCCAAGGCCAAGGCCAGCAGCATGCCGTGCCTCGCCCAACGCAGCCAAACGAAAGCCAGGCATGCCATGCCAAGTGTCTTGGCCTTGGATTTTCTGAACCAACCATCAGTCTTTCCAAGCCAACCATGTGGCCTTAGATGCTTACAGCACGCCTTGCTTGCACCTAAGTAAGCCTTTCGTGGAGGAGAACCAAGAGAAGATCACACACACAAGAGAGACTTTAGAGAACTTGGAGAATGCTAACTTTGTATTGCTTGAGTGCTTGTGATTACACTTGGGTCTTCGGTGGTTTGGCCAAATGAGGGCCTCCCCTTTTATATGCTACCAATGAATATTCTAGAACTATTAGGGTGGAGAGTGTTCAAGACGCTTCCTCCTCCTACATCTACTAGACTATTCTAGATCTACATGGACGGAGGGGATTCTAGATCCTTCCCACATCCTTTCAAAGAACCTACTATAGAATATACTAGACTTATGTACAAGCTTCCAGAACTATGTACAATTCTCTACAATGCTCTATATTGTTCTAGAGCCTTCTAGCCAATTCTTTTGTAGCCTCTCTTCTTGTAGCCATTCTACAGAGTTCCAGAACCCCCTAGCGTCCTTTATGGTCTTCATACTTTTTCAAGTCTTCCAGTAGCTTCCAAGCCATTTAAATAGTCTCCTTTCCTTGAGATTTCCTCTTGTTGGACAATTTGGTTCGGTCAAGTTGGCCGGTCGTGACATTCTCACCCACCTACGCTTGCGACGCCCTCGTCGCGTCTCCTTCCACGAAGTCTTAGGCTTTCTCCTTGACATACGCCTTCTTGGTTTTGCCTAGTCTGCTGTCTTAACTGTGCATGTTGGTGGTTTTTCTTTTATGGAACCAATTGCCTTCTTGGTAGCGCCTTCTACCTTGTTCTTGTCCATCCCCAACTTCATAGCTAATGGGAGTTGGAGTTTAGCATTTACCTTGCTTTTTTTTGACACCGTGTAAGGCCCACCCTCCACGACGCACCTAGCGTTGTTGCGAGGTAACTGTGCCACGTTGAACTCTCGCGGTAACTCCATCTCCAGTACCATGCCTTAGTCATTGACTTTTTCACGCCACTCACCAAGGTGCAGCTCAACCCCTTGAGCCATGCCATCTTCGGGCTTTACCTTGGTGTTTTCCACCTTCATCAATCCTTGACCCCCGTCATGGTTCAGACCAACCCTCTTGGCCTCTTCCGTATTGATGAAGTTGAGCGACGCTTCGGTGTCAACCATCACTTGGGTTGCCTCCCAATCGACCTTGCCCTCTACATACATCAAACCCTTATCCCCTTGGGTTGATGCAGTAGGCTTCGCTTCTATGGCACCAAGCCGCTGTAGAGATCCCATGCAAGACTGCTCATCCCTTTCTTGCCATTCCAACATTGCAATGAGACTCCTCCTCTCAGGACAATCCCTTGCCCAATGTAGCTAATCGTAAAAGAAGCAGTCATGCCCGGGCTTCATATCCTTCCTCCAATTTTTGCCCAAGTTTGCAGCAGTCTCCCTTCCGCGGTTCTCTTCGGTGTGAATTACTTCCGACATAGGGCCCTTCCTTCCCTAGTTACGACGCCTTCGTAACCTTGGCTCTGATACCAACTGTCACGGCCTTGGATTTTCTGAACCAACCCTCAGTCTTTCCAAGCCAACCATGCGGCCTTAGATGCTTATAGCACGCCTTGCTTGCACCTAAGTAAGCATTTCGTGGAAGACAACCAAGAGACGATTGCACACACAAGAGAGACTTTAGAGAACTTGGAGAATGCTAACTTTGTATTGCTTGAATGCTTGTGATTACACTTGGGTCTTGGGTGGTTTGGGAAAATGTGGGCCTCCCCTTTTATACGCTACAAATGAATATTCTAGAACTATTAGGGTGGAGAGTGTTCTAGACGCTTCCTCCTCCTACATCTACTAGACTATTCTAGATCTGCATGGACGGTGGGGATTCTATATCCATCCCACATCCTTTCAAAGAACCTACTCTAGAATATACAAGACTTATGTACAAGCTTCCAGAACTATGTACAATTCTCTACGATGCTCTATATTGTTCTAAAGCCTTCTAGGCAATTCTTCTGTCGCCTCTCTTCTTGTAGCCATTCTAGAGAGTTCCAGAACCCTCTAGCATCCTTTATGGTCTTCATACTTTTTCAAGTCTTCAAGGAGCTTCCAAGCCATTTAAATAGTCCCCTTTCCTTGAGATTTCCTCTTGTTGGAAAATTTGGTTTGGTCAAGTTGGCGGGTCGTGAAATTTTCACCCACCTATGCTTGCGACGCCCTCGTCGCGTCTCCTTCCTCAAAGTCTTAGGCTTTCTCCTTGGCTTACGTCTTCTTGGTTTTGCCTGGTCTGCTGTCTTAACTGTGCATGTTGGTGGTTTTTCTTTTATGGAACCAATCGCCTTCTTGGTAGCGCCTTCTACCTTGTTCTTGTCCATCCCCAACTTCATAGCTAATGGGAGTTGGAGTTTAGCATTTACCTTGCTTTTTGTTGACACCGTGTAAGGCCCACCCTCCATGATGCACCTAGTGTTGTTGCGAGGTAACTGTGCCACGTTGAACTCTCGCGGTAACTCCATCTCCAGCAGCATGCCTTAGTCATTGACTTTTTCACGCCACTCACCAAGGTGCAACTCAACCCCTTGAGCCATGCCATCTTCGGGCTTTACCTTGGCGTTTTCCAGCTTCATCAATCCTTGACCCCCGTCAAGGTTCAGACCAACCCTCTTGGCCTCTTCCGCATTGATGAAGTTGAGCGACGCTCCGGTGTCGACCATGACTTGGGTTGCCTCCCAATCGACCTTGCCCTCTACGTACATCAAACCCTTGTCCCCTAGGGTTGATGTAGTAGGCTTCGCTTCTATGGCACCAAGCAGCTGCAGAGATCCCACGCAAGACTGCTCATCCCTTTCTTGCCATTCCAACATTGCAATGAGACTCCTCCTCTCAGGACAATCCCTTGCCCAATGTAGCTCATCTCAAAAGAAGCAGTCAAGCCTGGGCTTCATATCCTTCCTCCAATTTTTGCCCAAGTTTGCAGCAGTCTCCCTTCCGCGGTTCTCTTCGGTGTGAATTAATTCCGACATAGGGCCCTTCATTCCCTAGTTACGACGCCTTCATCACCTTGGCTCTGATACCAACTGTCACGGCCTTGGATTTTCTGAACCAACCCTCAGTCTTTCCAAGCCAACCGTTCGGCCTTAGATGCTTATTGCACGCCTTGCTTGCACCTAAGTAAGCCTTTCGTGGAAGAGAACCAAGAGAAGATTGCACACACAAGAGAGACTTTAGAGAACTTGGAGAATGCTAACTTTGTATTGCTTGAATGCTTGTGATTACACTTGGGTCTTGGGTGGTTTGGCCAAATGAGGGCCTCTCCTTTTATATGCTACAAATGAATATTCTAGAACTATTAGGGTGGAGAGTGTTCTAGATGCTTCCTCCTCCTACATCTACTAGACTATTCTAGATCTACATGGATGGAGGGGATTCTAGATCCTTCCCACATCCTTTCAAAGAACCTACTCCAGAATATACAAGACTTATGTACAAGCTTCCAGAACTATGTACAATTCTCTACGATGCTCTATATTGTTCTAGAGCCTTCTAGGCAATTCTTCTGTGGCCTCTCTTCTTGTAGCCATTCTAGAGAGCTCCAGAACCCTCAAGCATCCTTTATGGTCTTCATACTTTTTCAAGTCTTTCAGGAGCTTCCAAGCCATTTAAATAGTCTCCTTTCCTTGAGATTTCCTCTTGTTGGACAATTTGGTTCGGTCAAGTTGGCGGGTCGTGACATTTTCACCCACCTATGCTTGCGACGCCCTCGTCGCGTCTCCTTCCTCAAAGTCTTAGGCTTTCTCCTTGACTTACGCCTTCTTGGTTTTGCCTGGTCTGCTGTCTTAACTGTGAATGTTGGTGGTTTTTCTTTTATGGAACTAATCGCCTTCTTAGTAGCGCCTTCTACCTTGTTCTTGTCCATCCCCAACTTCATAGCTAATGGGAGTTGGAGTTTAGCATTTACCTTGCTTTTTGTTGACACCGTGTAAGGTCCACCCTCCATGATGCACCTAGTGTTGTTGCGAGGTAACTGTGCCACGTTGAACTCTCGCGGTAACTCCATCTCCAGCACCACGCCTTAGTCATTGACTTTTTCACGCCACTCACCAAGGGCAGCTCAACCCATTGAGCCATGCCAACTTCGGGCTTTACCTTGGTGTTTTCCACCTTCATCAATCCTTGACCCCCGTCAAGGTTCAGACCAACCCTCTTGGCCTCTTCCGCATTGATGAAGTTGGGCGACGCTCCGGTGTCGACCATGACTTGGGTTGCCTCCCAATCGGCCTTGCCCTCTACGTACATCAAAACCTTGTCCCCTTGGGTTGATGAAGTTGAGCGACGCTCCGGTGTCGACCATGACTTGGGTTGCCTCCCAATCGACCTTGCCCTCTACGTACATCAAACCCTTGTCCCCTTGGGTTGATGTAGTACGCTTCGCTTCTATGGCACCAAGTAGCTGCAGAGATCCCACGCAAGACTGCTCATCCCTTTCTTGCCATTCCAGCATTGCAATGAGACTCCTCCTTTCAGGACAATCCCTTGCCCAATGTAGCTCATCGCAAAAGAAGCAGTCAAACCTGGGCTTCATATCCTTCCTCCAATTTTTGCCCAAGTTTGCAGCAGTCTCCCTTCCGCGGTTCTCTTCGGTGTGAATTAATTCCGACATAGGGCCCTTCCTTCCCTAGTTACGACGCCTTCATCACCTTGGCTCTGTTACCAACTGTCACGGCCTTGGATTTTCTGAACCAACCCTCAGTCTTTCCAAGCCAACCGTGCGGCCTTAGATGCTTATAGCACGCCTTGCTTGCACCTAAGTAAGCCTTTCGTGGAAGAGAACCAAGAGAAGATTGCACACACAAGAGAGACTTTAGAGAACTTGGAGAATGCTAACTTTGTATTGCTTGAATGCTTGTGATTACACTTGGGTCTTGGGTGGTTTGGCCAAATGAGGGCCTCTCCTTTTATATGCTACAAATGAATATTCTAGAACTATTAGGGTGGAGAGTGTTCTAGATGCTTCCTCCTCCTACATCTACTAGACTATTCTAGATCTACATGGATGGAGGGGATTCTAGATCCTTCCCATATCCTTTCAAAGAACCTACTCCAGAATATACAAGACTTATGTACAAGCTTCCAGAACTATGTACAATTCTCTACGATGCTCTATATTGTTCTAGAGCCTTCTAGGCAATTCTTCTGTGGCCTCTCTTCTTGTAGCCATTCTAGAGAGTTCCAGAACCCTCTAGCATCCTTTATGGTCTTCATACTTTTTCAAGTCTTCCAGGAGCTTCCAAGCCATTTAAATAGTCTCCTTTCCTTGAGATTTCCTCTTGTTGGACAATTTGGTTCGGTCAAGTTGGCGGTTCATGACATTTTCACCCACCTATGCTTGCGACGCCCTCGTCGCGTCTCCTTCCTCAAAGTCTTAGGCTTTCTCCTCGACTTACGCCTTCTTGGTTTTGCCTGGTCTGCTGTCTTAACTGTGCATGTTGGTGGTTTTTCTTTTATGGAACCAATCGCCTTCTCGGTAGCGCCTTCTACCTTGTTCTTGTCCATCCCCAACTTCATAGCTAATGGGAGTTGGAGTTTAGCATTTACCTTGCTTTTTGTTGACACCGTGTAAGGCCCACCCTCCATGATGCACCTAGTGTTGTTGCGAGGTAACTGTGCCACGTTGAACTCTCGCAGTAACTCCATCTCCAGCACCACGCCTTAGTCATTGACTTTTTCACGCCACTCACCAAGGTGCAGCTCAACCCCTTGAGCCATACCATCTTCGGGCTTTACCTTGGTGTTTTCCACCTTCATCAATCCTTGACCCCCGTCAAGGTTCAGACCAACCCTCTTGGCCTCTTCCGCATTGATGAAGTTGAGCGACGCTCCGGTGTCGACCATGACTTGGGTTGCCTCCCAATCGACCTTGCCCTCTACGTACATCAAACCCTTATCCCGTTGGGTTTATGAAGTAGGCTTCGCTTCTATGGCACCAAGTAGCTGCAGAGATCCCACGCAAGACTGCTCATCCCTTTCTTGCCATTCCGGGATTGCAATGAGACTCCTCCTCTCAGGACAATCCCTTGCCCAATGTAGCTCATCGCAAAAGAAGCAGTCATGCCTGGGCTTCATATCCTTCCTCCAATTTTTGCCCAAGTTTGCAGCAGTCTCCCTTCCATGGTTCTCTTCGGTGTGAATTACTTCCGACATAGGGCCCTTCCTTCCCTAGTTACGACGCCTTCATGACCTTGGCTCTGATACCAACTGTCACGGCCTTGGATTTTCGGAACCAACCCCCTGTCTTTCCAAGCCAACCGTGCGGCCTTAGATGCTTATAGCACGCCTTGCTTGCACCTAAGTAAGCCTTTCGTGGAAGAGAACCAAGAGAAGATTGCACACACAAGAGAGACTTTAGAGAACTTGGAGAATGCTAACTTTGTACAGCTTGAATGCTTGTGATTACACATGGGTCTTGGGTGGTTTGGCCAAATGAGGGCCTCTCCTTTTATATGCTAAAAATGAATATTCTAGAACTATTAGGGTGGAGAGTGTTATAGACGCTTCCTCCTCCTACATCTACTAGACTATTCTAGATCTACATGGATGGAGGGGATTCTAGATCCTTCCCACATCCTTTCGAAGAACCTACTCCAGAATATACAAGACTTATGTACAAGCTTCCAGAACTATGTACAATTCTCTACGATGCTCTATATTGTTCTAGAGCCTTCTAGGCAATTCTTCTGTGGCCTCTCTTCTGGTAGCCATTCTAGAGAGTTCCAGATCCCTCCAGCATCCTTTATGGTCTTCACACTTTTTCAAGTCTTCCAGGAGCTTCCAAGCCATTTAAATAGTCTCCTTTCCTTGAGATTTCCTCTTGTTGGACAATTTGGTTCGGTCAAGTTGGCGGGTCGTGACATTTTCACCCACCTATGCTTGCGATGCCCTCGTCGCGTCTCCTTCCTCAAAGTCTTAGGCTTTCTCCTTGACTTACGCCTTCTTGGTTTTGCCTGGTCTGCTGTCTTAACTTTGCATGTTGGTGGTTTTTCTTTTATGGAACCAATCGCCTTCTTGGTAGCGCCTTCTACCTTGTTCTTGTCCATCCCCAACTTCATAGCTAATGGGAGTTGGAATTTAGCATTTACCTTGCTTTTTGTTGACACCGTGTAAGGCCCACCCTCCATGATGCACCTAGTGTTGTTGTGAGGTAACTGTGCCACGTTGAACTCTCGCGGTAACTCCATCTCCAGCACCACGCCTTAGACATTGACTTTTTCACGCCACTCAGCAAGGTGCAGCTCAACCTCTTGAGCCATGCCGTCTTCGGGCTTTACCTTGGTGTTTTCCACCTTCATCAATCCTTGACCCCCGTCAAGGTTCAGACCAACCTCTTGGCCTCTTCCGCATTGATGAAGTTGAGCGACGCTCCGGTGTCGACCATGACTTGGGTTGCCTCCCAATCGACCTTGCCCTCTACGTACATCAAACCCTTATCCCCTTGGGTTGATGCAGTACGCTTCGCTTCTATGGCACCAAGCAGCTGCAGAGATCCCACGCAAGACTGCTCATCCCTTTCTTGCCATTCTAGCATTGCAATGAGACTCCTCCTCTCAGGACAATCCCTTGCCCAATGTAGCTCATCGCAAAAGAAGCAGTCATGCCTGGGCTTCATATCCTTCCTCCAATTTTTGCCCAAGTTTGCAGCAGTCTCCCTTTCGCGGTTCTCTTCGGTGTGAATTACTTCCGACATAGGGCCCTTCCTTCCCTAGTTACGACGCCTTCGTGACCTTGGCTCTGATACCAACTGTCACGGCCTTGGATTTTCTGAACCAACCCTCAGTCTTTCCAAGCCAACCGTGCGGCCTTAGATGCTTATAGCACGCCTTGCTTGCATCTAAGTAAGCCTTTCGTGGAAGAGAACCAAGAGAAGATTGCGCACACAAGAGAGACTTTCACTACAACAAAATTGAATATTTACGGCTTGCAATGCATGTCGTAGAAATTCTTCCATGGCATGCACACAAATGCTATTATATGACATGCCGCGAAAAGTTGAGCATCATTTACGGGATACAAGTAATGTTGTAAAAAGTAATAAATTAAACATTAATAACATACTTTGTATGTTGTATATAATTTTTTACGACATTTTTGTCATGCCATAAATCATCATACTTTTCATGACATAATTTTGCATGCCGTAGAAGGTTATTTTTAATATATTTATGGCATACTTTGTATGCCGTATATAATATTTTACGGCATTTTCTTGCATGTCATAAATCATCACATTTCACGACATAAATTTGCATGCCGTAGAATATCATTTTTAATATGTTTATGACATACTTTGTATGCCGTAAATATTATTTTACATCATTTTCTTGCTTGTCATAAATCATCACACTTTTCACGACATAATTTTGTATGCCGTAGAATGTTATTTTTAATGTAGTTATGACATACTTTGTATGCCGTATATAATCTTTTACGGCATTTTCTTGCATGTCATAAATTATTACGCTTTTCATGACATAATTTTATATGTTGTAGAAGATTATTTTTAATATATAATATATATACAGGAATATAACATTGCCTAACAGTATGTAGACAATAGCTTATAAAATGCAACTGTTAACAAACCAAGCAGAAGCAACAACTATGAAGTAAGCCAAAAAAATCCAATATCCATACACCAAACAACCTGCATACTAACTTTCATTCTCAACTTCTATCATATCAAGCTGATAACAACCTCAAATATACAGATCAAAAAAAAAAGTATCCAAATCATAAGATTCATTTATCAACATGATCTACACTATGAAAGATGGCAAATTTTTCCATCTAATTATGCATTTATCTAGAGTTTTAAATCACATGATCTACACTATGAAAGAACTGTCCAAGTACAAGTTTTGGGATCCAATAGTGCCTAGAGATGATTATGATCACCACCCTTCACAGTTGTTGGCAATGTAACACTCACCACATAGCTGTAACAATCAGCTTTCTTGTTTATCAAACACCATGGTGTCAACATCTCAAGTCTCAGTCACAAAATTATCATCATCACCATCTTCACTTCTTGTAGATAACACAGCAACAAGCGATTTTGAGACCACCATATCTCCACCATTTATAGACTTCTTGGAGTTGGAGCTACTTGAACTACTTGGAAAAAATAGAGTTTTCAAAACTAGAAGGAAAAGATTTGGGTGCAAAGATGTATGACATGTCATTAGAGGTGAAGAGAAAGAATAGTTGTTCATGAAATGGTGACAGAGAATCAGTTAGTATCATTTCCTTGCAATCTTAATTATCTTTGTAACCATTCTGACCTGAAATCATTTTCAAAGCCGAGACTGATAAAGAAGTGCCATAGTTTATTCTCTCAAAATTGCTAAAAAATGAGAAAATTTGGACAGAAAAATCAATGTCTACGCCTATAGGGTCATGCTTTTAGAAGAAGAAAAGGCCAACAAAGTTAGAATTTCAATATAATTTTTACATATTATTGATCGATTGGGAGATAAAGTGAATGACATACCTTGTGAGGCCGGACAAAGTCGCGCAATCGAAACTGGATTATACAAAACGTTGAATACACACATGAAATTGATGAACTATTATATACAAAAATTGAGAAAAATCCATTACTAATAAACCAAGAGCTTAAGATATGCAATCAACACCAAACAAAAAAATATATAAATATGAGAAACATGCCGAAGAAAAGATGGGATGCCCAACCTGCTTTCACATGATTACTAATGAAGCTTCATTGTGTGAGATTAACATCAGACACTCAGATTTATGTGATAACTATAGGCTTCTCCCTTCTAGTGAAGTCACTCAGCTTTGATATAGACAGCGCTAGTTCTAACACCACAACCAAGTAAACATTAAATCTAACAATATAAGTAAGCTTATCAAAATGACAAATGAACTAACCTATTAAAGGTTTTAGCGCAGTTTGGGCGTCCATGTCATGTTTAGAGACATCGGGCTCAAACTGTTCAATGTACATTCTAACAGTAGCACCAACTGAACCAGTTCCCTGCAAATTGAAGGACATAACTTCCTACAATAGATTCTCTCATTAGCTTTTAAATATATAAAATGAAAGGTTGAGTTAGATTCACAAAAACTGACTTCAAACTTACCATACTTATCACCTAGCTTGCTCTTAGAAACCAAATCTCTAAGATAATCTATCATTTTGTTTGCTCCTTCAGATTCACATTCCTGAATACAAAGTTTGCGTCAGAATATTGTACCTCTCAGGCAATGCAAAAATTCCAGTTTAGACTTTCAAGTTTCAAATAAATAACAAACTTTCAGAATGCTGCAAAATAATTCAAAATACATCATAGACTAAAGCTTACTTCATAATCATATCAGGAAAAGAAGTTCCTTTCATAAGAGGCCCAGTGCTCCTTTACAACATTAGAGACGGACACCAATTTCAACCTAGGTTTTTTGTCCTTGTTTCGATATGCAATTATTGCAAGCCAATCCAACACAGCCCTGTCAATTGCTCCTTTATTTATTTATGGTTTTTTTTCCCAATTTCTTCATTTGGTTGTAGAACATGTATGGGGATTGTGTAGAAAAGATATTCACGATAAGGTTATTTAAAAAAAAAAAAAAATTCATCCCTAAACTATCAATGTCATCTCTCTAGTTTTGAGTTTTTTTTTTTTTTTTTTTTTTTAATTTCAATTCATATGTCTGCGTAGAAACCTAACCTAATGAGCCAAAATTTAATTTTACATTTTGACCAATCTAAACCATACAACCAACTTTCATCTATTTAGTTTTCTGATTTCAGTATATGTCCATGTGGAAACTAACCCAATGGATCAAAAACTAATTTTACAATTTGGACAACCTAAACCATTAAATCAACCATCCATCTTTAACCTCACAATATTATACAACTTATACTCTATAACCAAATACCTATATTCTTAATCCCTCATTTCAAAATAGTGAAAAATAAACAAATAAATAAGAGTTTAATTGTATAATTTAAGTGTTCAATTTTTGAAATAATTTTTTTCTCTTCAAATTAGCTTATAGTTGAAATTAAAATATTTAAGAACTAAAAAGAGATAAACTTCATAGTTTAACTATGAAATAAAAGAAAATGAGGATGGTTTTTGAGAAAAAAAAAAAGTGTATATAAATCTAGAAACTATAGTTAATATATTCAACACAAAAAAGATGAAAACCAACCTGGCACTCGGGGGTCGCCTAGGAACTTCTGGTTCAAACTCAACAGGAAGGCCAAGAAACCCATTGAATCTATCAAAGGTTACATGGGCTACATGTCTCACATTTGTGGGTAACCCAATCTCCATTGAAGAAGAAGAAGAAGAAGAAGAGAACTCTTCAATTCGACTACTCTTGCAAGCAATCAATGACTTCCTAAACACAGTCACCAAAATGGCCAACAGTGACACCTGATCTCCCTCCTTCTCCTCTCTTTGCTTTCTCTCCCTAACCCCTCTTTCCTTTTCCTCTGTATCTCCCCTTTACATAGCTACAGAGTATGAAGTTGTGGGTATGTTAAAAAGGACAGGTTCATGGGTCTGTTGTTGGTGTAACCCATCATTGTGTGTGGAGCTCGGAGATGAAGATTGTAGAATTTCATCATTTTTGAAGGAAAGGTAGTGGTTGCTAGTGAGAGGTGAACATCATCATTTTTTCTCTTTCTAATGCTTTATACATACACAAGTACAGATATATATGTATATACAAACATATACATACATATACACATGCCAAACACATTTTTTCTATGCCTGCCTGGCTTTGCTTTTGAGAAGCAAGGAGAGTTGGGAAAGAAAGCAAAGAAGAGAGGGAGATGGAGAGACAAGATTGGGCATAATCAGAGAGGACGTAGAAGGTTTTTTTTTTTAATTATTATTTTTTATTTTCAGCTCTTCAATAATTAAATCTTTTTAGAAAATTATTTGTGATTTTAAAAAGCATTTATAATTCTACTTATAATGATGTAATAGGATATATATTAATTTTTAATTTGTTATATACTTAAAGATAATAGGCTTAAGTTGTCAATTGGAAATGTTGAATCATTCCACAAGGATTATGAAAATTTATGAGAGACGACCTAGACATACGCTATAGAATGAAGAAAATAAATAGTTGCTTTGAAGAGTTTTATACCACCTGCTACCTATCCAAAAGTAAATCTAAGAATTTAAGTTGCAAGAGCCAAATGGCCCAAACCAGTTAAACTTTATCGCCAGATGAAAAGAAAACAAAGGTAGTAGAAACAACTATTGTGGGAGTTAAACATAGGCAAGAAACCCAAAATAAAAAAATAAAAAATATATATATATGATAACCTTGGAGATAAGGTTCCCTTCTGAGCTAGAATCATATTAATCCCAGTGTCAAATTGACATTTGAACTATGTCATAGTGTCATATTAATCTCAGTTTCAAATTGACATTTGAACAATGTCATAGTGTTAATACCAGTTTCAAATCGAAACGAGCAGACACCAAAAAATAAAAACCAATGTTGGACCAGAAGCAGATCTCCATCATATAGAATTTGAGCACAATAAAAGAAAGTAAGAAAGAATGACATCTGACATCTGCTGAACCTGTTCATTGGATTATCAGACATCTGCTGCAGCTGCTTATATTTATGCTCAAGAATTAAGGAAACTTCACAATTCATGATACACTTGGCCTTCAAAAATTCTGAGGTGGAAAAAAAAGTTAAATGGCGTTAAAAAAGTTAATGTCATACCGTCGATAGCTTCAGGTCATAAGTGAACCCAAATATCTCATAGGTGTAATTGATAAATTCTAACACACTCCTGACTTCATCTTTTATCTGAAAAATTAAGAAAAATAGTTATGTGAGGCATTCAAAACATATAGAGTTAACAGGTCTTAGCTATATGTCACCAAGTTTAACTAACCATCCCAACATGACACAACCCCAAAATAAGATTTTTGATGAACAACAACAACGAAGCTACCTGCTAAAATCGTTAACCCGCTAAGTGCACCACTGGCCTCATTCCGATGCAAGACTCCAAAACCAGCCATGCGAAAAGGAAGTTTTGGATAATCATATGAAAAAATCAAGTTACAGATGCCACAAATAGGATAGAGGAAACAACAGGATGATAATTTGCAGCAAAGGTAAGCTATGCGAAGGAATGTCAGTTTTTCAGTGTTAAAAGCTAAATAAACACACAAAAACCATCTAAAACTTCACATATCACTGTCAATTGGTAGGGTAACATTCAAAAGAATAAAATAAAAATCCCAATCTGATCCATGCAGAATAAATTCAAAATAGGTGTAAACAATGAAAGGAAAAAAAATATTTAGTATGCATTCAGATCAAAATCGAAATTGCCAATTGCTGGTGCAGATGGTGGAGGCGGTGAAGCTTCAAAATCTCAAAATCGAAATTGCCAATCGCTCTGAGATTGGATCTGAGATGAATCACCAATCGCTCTGAGATTAGATCAAACAGGCCTGAAGAAGATGGATTCGATTGGTTGAGAGAGATTAGGGTTTAGAGAGGGTTCAGAGAGAGAGAGAGAGAGAGAGAGAGAGAGAGTGACTGAACGGGGCAATGGTTTTCAATTTAATTAAGTAAGTTTTTAAATATTTTAAATAATTTTTTTTTACTTTTTAAATTTAAATAATTTACATGTACTTAAAAGAAAAATATTTTTTAATTTTTTTTAAAAATCACTAAATTTTAAAAAATATATAATTTAATACATTTCATATATATTATATTTTTTTATAAATATATTTATTTTTTAGTTGTATTCAGATTAGGCACATCTAAAAAGTAAAAAATAAATAAATTATTAAAAGAAGGAAAGACATCAAATCAAGGTAATTTTAAAAAAATTAATTACAAATTAATGAAAAGCCATATAAATATTAATTATTAAAATTATAAACTTTTTCATGAGTATGTAATTTTTTTTTTCTCAAAATCCCACTGGGTGCAATTATCCCTTAAAGGAGACACTAAATTATAAAATAACGTATAAATTATTTTTTACGTTGTCCTCAATTAGGAAAATGTAAGGTGAGAAGCTTGGTTGGAAATTGTTAGCTTTTCTAAATCAAAAAAAAAAAAAATCGGATTGAAATTTTTTTTAATAAAAGTTTTCATGACATACTAATGCATGCCGAGTAAACTTATAATATTTTACAACATGAAATGTCTGTCGGCCTAAGTACAAATATTTTATGACATATTTTTGTATGCCGTGAAAATATACATTTTTTACAGCATGCTTTTGAATGCCATAAAAAAATTCTGGAGTGAAATTTTTTTTTTTTTGTGCAAAAGTTTTCACGACATGTTAATGCATGCTGTGTGAAGTTATAATATTTTATAACATGAAATGTATGTCGTCTTAAGTACAAATATATTACGACATATTTTTGTAAGTCGTAAAAACATACATTTTTTACGGCATACTTTTGCATCCTATGAATATATGAATCAACGGCTTACAGGGTATGTATGCTGTTATTGACAAAACATTAACGGCTTGCAAAAAAAAAAAAAAAATGCCGTAGAATGTACTAACTACGACATGCATTTAATGCATGTCGTAAACATGATGCAATGAATAGTTAGTTTTGTTGTAGTGTTTAGAGAACTTGGAGAATGCTAACTTTGTATTGCTTGAATGCTTGTGATAACACTTGGGTCTTGGGTGGTTTGACCAAATGAGGGCCTCCCCTTTTATATGCTACAAATGAATATTCTAGAACTGTTAGGGTGGAGAGTGTTCTAGACGCTTCCTCCTCCTACATCTACTAGACTATTCTAGATCTACATGGATGGAGGGGATTCTAGATCCTTCCCACATCCTTTCAAAGAACCTACTCTAGAATATACAAGACTTATGTACAAGCTTCTAGAACTATGTACAATTCTCTACGATGCTCTATATTGTTCTAGAGCCTTCTAGGCAATTCTTCTGTAGCCACTCTTCTTCTAGCCATTCTCGAGAGTTCCAGAACCCTCTAGCATCCTTTATGGTTTTCAAACTTTGTCCAGTCTTCCAGGAGCTTCCAAGCCATTTAAATAGTCTCCTTTCCTTGGGATTTCCTCTTGTTGGACAATTTGGTTCGGTCAAGTTGGCCGGTCGTGACATTTTCACCCACCTATGCTTGCGACGCCCTCGTCGCGTCTCCTTCCTCAAAGTCTTAGGCTTTCTCCTTGACTTATGCCTTCTTGGTTTTGCCAGGTCTGCTGTCTTAACTGTGCATGTTGGTGGTTTTTCTTTTATGGAACCAATCGCCTTCTTGGTAGCGCCTTCTACCTTGTTCTTGTCCATCCCCAACTTCATAGCTAATGGGAGTTGGAGTTTAGCATTTACCTTGCTTTTTGTTGACACCGTGTAAGGCCCACCCTCCATGATGCACCTAGTGTTGTTGCGAGGTAACTGTGCCACGTTGAACTCTCGCGATAACTCCATCTCCAGCACCATGCCTTAGTCATTGACTTTTTCACGCCACTCACCAAGGTACCGCTCAACCCCTTGAGCCATGCCGTCTTCGGGCTTTACCTTGGTGTTTTCCACCTTCATCAATCCTTGACCCCCGTCAAGGTTCAGACCAACCCTCTTGGCCTCTTCCGCATTGATGAAGTTGAGCGACGCTCCGGTGTCGACCATGACTTGGGTTGCCTCCCAATCGACCTCGCCCTCTATGTACATCAAACCCTTATCCCCTTGGGTTGATGCAGTAGGCTTCGCTTCTATGGCACCAAGCAGCTGCAGAGATCCCATGCAAGACTGCTCTTCCCTTTCTTGCCATTCCAACATTGCAATGAGACTCCTCCTCTCATGACAATCCCTTGCCCAATGTAGCTCATTGCAAAAGAAGCAGTCATGCCTGGGCTTCATATCCTTCCTCCAATTTTTGCCCAAGTTTGCAGCAGTCTCCCTTCCGCGATTCTCTTCGGTGTGAATTACTTCCGACATAGGGCCCTTCCTTCCCTAGTTACGACGCCTTCGTAACCTTGGCTCAGATACCAACTATCACGACCTTGGATTTTCTAAACCAACCCTCAGTCTTTCCAAGCCAACCGTGCGGCCTTAGATGCTTATAGCACGCCTTGCTTGCACCTAAGTAAGCCTTTCGTGGAAGAGAACCAAGAGAAGATTGCACACACAAGAGAGACTTTAGAGAACTTGGAGAACGCTAACTTTGTATTGCTTGAATGCTTGTGATTACACTTGGGTCTTGGGTGGTTTGGCAAAATGAGGGCCTCCGCTTTTATATGCTGGAAATGAATATTCTAGAACTATTAGGGTGGAGAGTGTTCTAGACGCTTCCTCCTCCTACATCTACTAGACTATTCTAGATCTACATGGATGGAGGGGATTCTAGATCCTTCCCACATCCTTTCAAGGAACCTACTCTAGAGTATACAAGACTTATGTACAAGCTTCTAGAACTATGTACAATTCTCTACGATGCTCTATATTGTTCTAGAGCCTTCTAGGCAATTCTTCTGTAGCCTCTCTTCTTCTAGCCATTCTCGAGAGTTCCAGAACCCTCTAGCATCCTTTATGGTTTTCAAACTTTGTCAAGTCTTCCAGGAGCTTCCAAGACATTTAAACAGTCAACTTTCCATGAGATTTCCTCTTGTTGCGCAATTTGGTTCGATCAAGTTGGCGGGTCGTGACACAAGGCCAAGGCCAGCAGCATGCCCTGCCACAGCCAAGGCAGCCATGCCAAAGTCGGCAGCATGCCATGCCAAGGACAAGGCCAGCAGCATGCCATGCCACGGCTAAGGCAGCCAAGGCAAAGCCAGCCGCACGCCATGCCAAGGCTAAGGGCAGCAGCATGCCATGCCACGACCAAGGCAGCCAAGCCAAACCTAGCAGCATGCCATGCCACGGCCAAGGCCGCCGAGCCCAAGCCAGCAGCATGCCATGCCAAGGCCAACAGCATGCCATGCCACGGCCAAGGCAGCCAAGCCCAAACCAACAGCATGCCATGCTAAGGCCAAGGCCAAGGCCAGCAGCATGCCATGCCACGGCCAAGGCAGCCAAGCCAAAGCCAGCGAAATACCATGCCAAGGACAAGGCCAGCAGCATGCCATGCCACGG
Organism: Camellia lanceoleosa; assembly: GCA_025200525.1. NCBI lineage: Eukaryota > Viridiplantae > Streptophyta > Magnoliopsida > Ericales > Theaceae > Camellia > Camellia lanceoleosa. The sequence goes on along the minus strand of CM045770.1, from coordinate 153,710,778 downwards.
CCAAGGCAGCCATGCCAAAGCCAGCAACATACGATGCCTAGGCAAAGGCCGGCAACATGCCATGCCACGGCCAAGGCAGCCAAGCCAAAGCAAGCAGCATGCCATGCCAAGGTCAAGGCCAGCAACATGCCACGCCAAGGCCAAGGCAGCCAAGCCAAAGCCAGCCGAATGCCATGCCAAGGCCACGTCCAGCAGCATGCGATGCCACGGCCAAGGCAGCCAAGTCAAAGCGAGCAGCATGCCATGCCATGGCGAAGGCAGCCAAGCCAAAGCCACCAACATGCCATGCCAAGGCCAAGGCCAGCAAATGCCATGCCATGGCCAAGGCAACCAAGCCAAAGCCAGCAGCATGCCATGCCAAAGCTAAGGCCTGCAGCATGCCATGCCCCGGGCCAAGGCAGCCAAGCCAATGCCACCAGCTTGCCATGCCAAGGCGAAGGCCAGCAGCACGCCATGCTAGGGACAAAACAGCCAAGGCCAAGGCAGCAGGATGCCATGCCAAGGCCAAGGCCAGGAGCGTGCCATGCCACGGCCAAGGCAGCCATGCCAAAGCCAACAGCATGCCATGCCAAGGCCAAGGCCAGCAGCGTGCCTTGCCACGGGCAAGGCAGCCAAGCCAAAGCCAGCTGCATGCCATGCCAAGGTGTCACGGGCCGACTCCTTTAGAGGTGCAGCGGATCAATTTTTTCCCGTGTGGCACTCAAACTCCACCAAGTTTAAGCCCGCCGTAGCTCATTGACAAATCAAGTGTTGATGATCTCATCCGTTTGAACATTAGGTTCCAATGCTTTGTCTAGCAAAACAACTTCACAAAGAAGCTCCGTCTTCACTCGGATGCCACAAGTAGGCCTGACGCCTCAAGTGCACCAAGCACAGCATAAGTCGCTTCACAGCGCCAAGCTTATCTCAAGCAAGGTGCTCGCCCAACTTAGGTTTATGTCATCAAGGTGCCTAGCCACACAACAATGTGCTGGCAAAGGTCCTCAACTTAGCTGACAAGCCCACGTTGCATGCTGGGTCTTTTATAGCATCTCGAAGTGTCACAGGGTCAAGCATGCCTCAATAGATGCATATTGGATGGCCACTTGGTCATGCGAAGCCCACAAGCCACCGAGGGCTAATCCCTCGCCCACGGCGTAATCCTCGTGCCAACACGTGTGCTAGATTCCGCATAAGGCCATTGTGCACCTTAGTGTTGCACCAACGTGTAGCATGAGTAAGGCAACGTCTCAATCCGTAGCTTGCTCATAGCATAATGTAGTCCCTCAATGGACGTAGTCAATACATAGCTCGATGCCTTCATTCGATAGCCCACATATGCGGTGTTGCCTTCCGACCGCTTAGCTTAAGCCATGGGATCCCCTCGTGCAAGGTTGAACCCAAACCAAGCACTTGAGTTGGCACACGAGGCCTTTAGTGGTGCCTCGATAGCCCATTCGGTCCAAAACGAGTCCCAAAGATACCATATTGCGTGGCATAGTGGAAACAACGTAGTGGACCTCTCACCCGGGAGGGCAGCGCAGTGCCTACATCATTGCACCGTCCACGGGGCTCCCAAACCAACATGGAGACTCTAGACACCCCTCTGGATGCCTAAAGCCCGCCCTTGAGTTGCCCCAAGGTTGCTCACTTCAAGCCCAGTTTGGGCGGGGAGGTTGGTAGGTAGCACACCATACCCCCTTATAGTAGCTTGTTAAGCCATTCTTCATCTGGCAGGAGGAAACATCATACATGTCCGATGAGTCATAATGATTTTTCATTAATTCTACAAAATTAGAAAAATCATGAAACTTGGTCGGGAACACCCTTCCCCCAATACCTCTTTACCATAAAAATTTCAGCCCGAAACTCCTTCGTTTGAGTGCCGAACCGATGCGTCAAAACGCTGCACTGCTGGCTGCCACTGCTGGTTGCTGGCAGCGCTGTTTGCGTGCTAATATGGGCTGCGGCTTGGTCTTTTGTTGGCTATTGATGGCGTACATGCCTTGGGCTACTTGGGGCCAAAGTTAGGCCACGTTGGGGCACTTCCAACGGCCACTCTTGAGCACTCAAATGGCCACACCACCGCGAGCGAAACGTCACGGAGTTGGCCTTGCAAGGCAACCCGTGACACTCTCCTCCACTTCAACCATCAACGTCCTCGTTGATGTAGCACAAAGCTGATGCTGCAGTGCGTGTACCGGCTCCTCTGATGAGTCCAACACCTCCGTGTTGATGGCCTACCTTCAACGTCTAACTCCTTTAGCCAAGCTCCCCTCTCAAAATGGCCTCTTCCAAAGCTCCTCTGAGCGTCTCTGACTCTGCCCTCTGCCAATGCTCTAGAATTGCCAAGCCCTCTTCTCAAATGGCCTCTGCCAATGCTCCTCCGAGCAAACTCAAGCTCCTCTGAGCTAACTCATGCTCCTCTGAGCTGACTCGTCCGGACGATGTTCCTCTCAAATGGCCTCTGCCAATGCTCCTCTGAGTTAACTCAATGGCCTCTCTGCCAATGCTCCTCCAAGCTGACTCATGCTCCTCTGAGCTGACTCGCAGTGGGTCGTCGCATCGCGACTTCCTCCTCCACTCGAGTTGTCGACGCCCTCGTCGACTCAATGCAAATCAACAGTTGCTCCTCAAGATGATTAAACAATGCCCTCTCTGGCAAGCTCAAAGCTCTCTGGCTGATATCTTCAACAAACTCAAGTACCTCTGTACTGTGCCCTCTGGCAAAATGAAAGCCCTCTGGCTGCTGTTCATTAGCAAGCTCATGTCTCTGAAGCCTTCTAGCTGATGCCCTCTGGCAAACTCAGTCTCTGTAGCCATCTTGGCTGTTTCCCTCTGGCAAACTCAAACTCTGAAGCCCTCTTGGCTGTTGCTCTTTCGCAAGCTCAAACTTTAAAACACTTTTAGCTGAAGCCCTCTGGCAAATTTGTAGCCCTCTAGCTGAATTGAGGCCCACTGGCTTTTGCTCAACTCGTGCCCTCTGGCAGTGTGTAGCCCACAGGCTAAATCTCATGCTCGTGCCCTCAGGCAAGCCCTCTGGCTGAACTTATGTCTTCTGGCTAGTATTTAACTCATGCTGCCCAGTGCCTCGGCCACTGCCTTCACCCAAGTCAGCTATCTCATCAAGCTCAAATATTTCGCCTTTCAAAGGCTCACCGCTCCAACCACCCACAAAGCTAGCCATCTCAAAACGGTGCGCTGATCCTGACACCAAATTATGTCTTGACTTTACAATCCCGCTACATGGTTGTCCTCCAACAATAGTGATTTCATCCATCACCCCGCTCTCTAGCAACATGTACACTCGGTGCCTCTGCACACGGGAGTCAAGTTCTCAAAGTTGTCTTGAAATTTTTCCGAACAAACCCTCTAAGAAGTCAACAACCATGCGTCTGAAGATGCAAAACCACTGACAAGCACAAGTTGCAAATGCCACCACGAATGGTCGAAACATAGGCCCCCTGAAGTGAACCAGTGATAATGCCATAGCACATGCATGGCTGCCAACAAAAATCCGTCTCTAAGGCTCAATAGCTGAAGATCACATGCCCACAATCTGATACAAGCATTGCACAAGTCCAAACTGTAGTAGAGATCACCATGTAGCCAACAATGTAACACAATCATGCCAACCCTGCTGGTTAGGAAGCAACCCGTCCACAAATGTAGCATACTCTCGCCACAGTGTGCCCACAGTGTAGAAATGCTCACCAAGTCCACAAAGTGAGAGGGAAACACCAAGTTAGCAAGGAAACACTAGATGCCACAATGCTGCTCAATTCGCACCCTCGAGAACAGTAGCTGCGTTCAAGGCATCGCTGAGGCATAGCACAATAAGCACGGATACCCCAAGACATCACCAATCAGCTCCCACAGTTCAAACATGACCAGAAAACCAACGGCGGTCTTGTGTAGAGTCTAGGATGTCATACACGTCCCCCAGGATGAGTTTCATGCATAACTCCTTCAAACAGCGGCATCGGGGTCCACGGAAGAATGATATCACAAGATAGCTGCATGTCCGCTCTAGATCGAGCTCACCCCAAACGAGTGATCTAGCTCTGATACCAACTGTCATGGGCCGACTCCTTTAGAGGCGCAGCGGATCAATTTTTGCCCTTGTGGCGCTCAAACTCCACCAAGTTTAAGCCCGCCATAGCTCATTGACAAATCGAGTGTTGATGATCTCACCTGTTTGAACATTAGGTCCCAATGCTTTGTCTAGCAAAACAACTTCACAAAGAAGCTCCGTCTTCACCCGGATGCCACAAGTAGGCCTGACGCCTCAAGTGCACCAAGCACGGCATAAGTCGGTTCACAGCACCAAGCTTATCTCAAGCAAGGTGCTCGCCCAACTTAGGTTTATGTCATCAAGGTGCCTAGCCACACAACAATGTGCTGGCAAAGGTCCTCAACTTAGCTGACAAGCCCACGTTGCATGCTGGGTCTTTTATAGCATCTCGAAGTGTCACAGGGTCAAGCATGCCTCAATAGATGCATATTGGATGGCCACTTGGTCATGCGAAGCCCACAAGCCACCGAGGGCTAATCCCTCGCCCACGGCGTAATCCTCGTGCCAACACGTGTGCTAGATTCCGCGTAAGGCCATTGTGCACCTTAGTGTTGCACCAACGTGTAGCATGAGTAAGGCAACGTCTCAATCCGTAGCTTGCTCATAGCATAATGTAGTCCCTCAATGGACGTAGTCAATACATAGCTCGATGCCTTCATTCGATAGCCCACATATGCGGTGTTGCCTTCCGACCGCTTAGCTTAAGCCACGGGATCCCCTCGTGCAAGGTTGAACCCAAACCAAGCACTTGAGTTGGCACACGAGGCCTTTAGTGGTGCCTCGATAGCCCATTCGGTCCAAAACGAGTCCCAAAGATACCATATTGCGTGGCATAGTGGAAACAACGTAGTGGACCTCCCACCCGGGAGGGCTGCGCAGTGCCTACATCATTGCACCGTCCACAGGGCTCCCAAACCCACATGGAGACTCTAGACACCCCTCTAGATGCCTAAAGCCCGCCCTTGAGTTGCCCCAAGGTTGCTCAGTTCAAGCCCAGTTTGGGCGGGGAGGTTGGTAGGTAGCACACCATACCCCCTTATAGTAGCTTGTTAAGCCATTCTTCATCTGGCAGGAGGAAACATCATACATGTCCGAGGAGTCATAATGATTTTTCATTAATTCTACAAAATTAGAAAAATCATGAAACTTGGTCGGGAACACCCTTCCCCCAATACCTCTTTACCATAAAAATTTCAGCTCGAAACTCCTTCGTTTGAGTGCCGAACCGATGCGTCAAAACGCTGCCATTGGTTGCAGCCATTGCTTTGCGGCTACGGGTCGCTCTTGGTCTTTGCTGGTCTTTTTGGCTATTGGTTGCGTACATGCCTTGGGCTACTTGGGGCCAAAGTTAGGCCACGTTGGGGCACTTCCAACGGCCACTCTGGAGCACTCAAATGGCCACACCACCGCGAGCGAAACGTCACGGAGTTGGCCTTGCAAGGCAACCCGCGACACAAGGCCAAGGCCAGCAGCATGCCTTGCCACGGCTAAGGCAGCCAAGCCCAAGCCAGCAACATGCCATGCCACGGGCAAGGCTGCCAAGCCAAAGCCAGCAACATGCCATGGCAAGGCCAAGGCCAGCAGTATTCCATGCCACGGCTAAAGCGTAAGCCCAAGCGGTGACATGCCATGCCAAGCTAAAGCGGCATGCCATAAGGCGGCTGACATGCCATGCTAATGCCAAGGCGACCAAGCCAAAGCGGCTGACATGTCATGCCATGGCCAGGCGGCTGACATGCCATGCCACGCGACCATGGTGCCCGGCTAAACGACCGCATGCCATGCCAAGGCCAATGCCGGCAGCATGCCATGACACGACCAAGTTAGCCAAGCCAAAGCTAGCAGCATGCCATGCCAAGGCCAAGGGTAGCAACATGCCATGCCACGGCCAAGACAGCCAAGGCTAAGGCAGTAGCATGCCATGCCATGGCCAAGGCCAGCAACGTGCCATACCGTGGCCAAGGCAGCCATGCCAAAGCCAGCAGCATGCCATGCCAAGGCCAAGGACCGCAGCTTGCCATGCCACGGCCAAGGCAGCCATGCCAAAGCTCGCAGCATGCCATCCCAAGGCCAAGGCCAGCAGCATGCCATGCCATGGGCAAAGCAGCCAAGCCAAAGCCGATGGCATGCCATGCCAGGGCCAAGGCCAGCATCATGCCCTGCCACGGCCAAGACAACCATTGCCAAGCCAGCAGCATGCCATGCCACGGCCAAGGCAACCAAGCCCAAGCCAGCCGCATGCCATGTCAAGGCCAAGGCCAGCAGCATGCCATGCCAAGGCCAATGCCTGCAGCATGCCATGCCACTGCCAAGGCAGCCATGCAAAAGCCAACAGAATGCCATGCCAAGGGCCAAGCTGACAACATGCCACGCCACGGCCAAGGCAGACAAGCCAAAGCCAGCAACATGCCATGCAAAGGCCACGGACAACAGCATGTCATGCCACGGCCAAGGCAGCCAAGCCAAAGCCATCAGCATGCCCTGCCAAGGCCAAGGCCAGCAACATGCCATGCCACGACCGAGGTAGCCATGCCAAAGCCAGCAGCATGCCATGTCAAGGCGAAGGCCTGTAGCATGCCTTACTCCGGCTAAGGCAGCCAAGCCAATGCCAGCAGCATGCCATGCCAAGGCCAAGGCCAGCAGCATGCCATGCCAACGCCAAGGCTGGCAGCATGCCATGCCACGGCCAACCCAACCCAGCCAAAGCTAGCAGCATGCCATGCCAAGGCTAAGGCCCGCAGCATGCCATGCCACGGCTAAGGCAGCCAAGCCAAAGCCCGCACCATGCCATGCCAAGGCCAAGGCGGCATGACATGCCATGCCAAGCGAGCCAAAGCGGCTGCCATGCCATGCCAAGGCCAAGGCCAATGCCAACAACATGCCATGGCAAGGCCACGGCCAAGGCCAGTAGCATGCCATGCCACGGCCAAGGCATCCAAGCCTAAGCCAGCAGCATACCATGCCAAGGCCAAGGCCAAGGCCAGCAGCATGGCTTGCCACGGCCAAGGCAACCAAGCCAAAGCCAGCTGCATGCTATGCCAAGGCCAGGGCCAGCAGCATGCCATGCCATGGCCAAGGCAGCCAAACCAAAGCTAGCAACGTGCCATGCCAAGGCTAAGGCCAAGGCCAGCAGCATGCCATGCCACGGCCAAGGCAGCCAAGCCAAGGCCAGCAGCATGCCATGGCATGCTATGCCACGGCCAAGGCAGGCAAGCTAAAGCCAGCAGCATGCCATGCCAAGGCTAAGGCCAGCAGCTTGCCATGCTAAGGCCCAGGCCGGCAGCATGCCATGCCATGGCCCAGGCCAGCAGCATGCCATGCCAAGGCCAAGGCTAGCAGCATGCCATGCCAAGGCCATGGCTAGCAGCAAGCCATGCCATGGCCAAGGCCAGCCGCATGCCATGCCAAGGCCAAGGCCAGCAGCATGCCATGCCATGCCTAGGCCAAGGCCAGCAACAAGCCATGCCAAGGCCTGGTCCAGCAGCAAGCCATGCCATGCCAAGGCCGACAGCATGCCGTGGCATGGCCTTGGCAAGAACATCGCATGCCACTGCCTTGGCAAGCATTCCTTGGCAGTGCTTTCCTAGTGGAAGCTTGTTGCGAAAAGTATGTTGCTCGGAAGTTGCCTCGGAAGTATGGTTGCTCGGCTTCACTAAGTGTTTTTGCACTTTCGTCAGGCTTCTTAGTCCTTTGGGTTGTGATTCGCATTTTTTAATTATTTATTTACTCAAGAAAAATAAAGTAAATTAAACAAAAAGTAAAAAAATAATTAAAAAAATTACTATAATTACTAGTGCCTCATCCTATAATTATTGGAATTTTTCTAAAATTTTTTGACTATTTTTAGTAATTTTTATTATTTTTTAAGTATTAAAGTCAAAATAAATTAAAATAAAATATTTCGGTGGAAAAATATTTTTTTTCAATTTTTTTTACGGTGTCTTAAATTATTTCCTACAACTTACGTGTTGAAAATTTTTGCAAAAAACCATTACTTTTTAAAAAAACCCCATTATGACTCCTCGAGCATGGGTGATGTTTCCTCCTGCCAGATGAAAAAGGGCTTAACAAGCTACTATAGGGAGGGGGCACCTCTCTTAAGGCTGGCCAGCATGGCCAGGCCACGCCTATGCCTAGGCGGGCGCTTGGCTCATGCCATTGCTTGGCTTGTGGCATTGAAACTCCATAGCCAAGCACGAGATGTGTCAAGTAGCGGCCCACGGTTGTGGCGATGGCACGTCGGCCGTGGCCAGCATGCCATGCCACAGCCTTGGCAAGCATGTCATGCCAGGTCCTTGGCCAGCAACACGCCATGCCAAAGCCTTGGCTTGCATGCCATGCCACAGCCTTGGCCAGCAGCATGCCATGCCACGGCCTTGGCCAGCATGTCATGCCATGTCCTTGGCTAGCAGCATGCCATGCCAACACCTTGGCCAGCAGCGTGCCATGTCAAAGCCTTGGCCAGCAGCATGCCATGCCAGGTCCTTGGCCAGCGGCACGCCATGCCAAAGCCTTGGCTCGCAGGCCATGCCACAGCCTTGGCCAGCAGCATGGCATGGCAAGGCCTTCGCCAGCAACATGTCATGCCACGGCCTTGGCCAGTAGCATGCCATGCCAAAGCCTCGGCCTGCAACATGCCATGCCAAAGCCTCGGCCTGCAACATGCCATGCCACTGCCTTGGCCAGCAGCATGCCATGCCACTGCGAAAGTTATGTCCCTCGAAAGTTGCCTATTGCGTTTGTTATTCGCATTCGCACTAACTGCTGCTTGCTCAGCTTCTCTAAATGTTTTCGCACATTCGTCGAGCTTCTTAGTCCTTCAGGGGGCGATTCGTTTGGGGGGGCTGGTGCATAGTGTACGTCGTGGCGCGTGAGTGGTGTTTGGTTTGTGAGAGTTGGAGGGATCCCTACCTGGGCAGCAAACTCCACTGGTGCATACCTCTATGTCCCTCGGGTAAGTGCCTTTAGGTTGTCTTCGACTCGCCTACGAGTTGCCTGGGCTTCCTTAGCGGAAGTTGCCTTACAAAAAGCATGTCCCTCGGGTAATTGCCATTTGGTTGGCTTTGACTTACGAACGAGCTGCCTGCGCTTTCCCAGTGGAAGGAAGGTTGTTCCAAAAGTTATGTCCCTCGGAAGTAACGTGTAACAACCCGACCCTCATATGTGCTTGTGATATATGTTAGTCCTTTATTCTGTGCTGTCAAATGCCTAATGTGGCACGTAACTATGTTTTAATGCCTTATGGAATGAATTGTATCTGTTAGGAAGGAAATGAATCTGTTACTAATTAGACCGATGAAACAGAAATTGGGGGCCTTAGAGGCTTAATAAGTCGAAATTGACTATATATTTGGACTCAACATAATTTTTCGATAATATTAAGCACTTCTGTGAAATTTCAATTTTCGGGTGTGTAAACGATTGATTTTCGTCCTATTCTCTCCTTAGGATATATATGTGTGTTCATAGTTCATTTGGTCAAAATGTTTCTAACTCAAACTAGCTCTTGAGAAAGGAGTGATGAAGAGGCAAATTGATGAGTAGAGGGAGTAGATCAAGAAGGTTGAAAAATTGAGAAACCTTAGCATAAGGTATGTAGATAATATTGTAATTCACTCCTACAACTCCCTTTTTCTTCTTCAAGGAAAGCTAACCTCATAATCATAGTACCCAAGGGTTGGAATTGAAATACAATATGTGTATGCAAGAGAGATTATGTTCACTTTGTATATCTGGACTCAGTTTGAAGTATTTATGAACTCTATTCCTTTAATTGATTTATTTGAATGCAAGTATGTAGTATAGCTTGTGTATGTGTGTTTATATGTGTGTAAAGGTAGGAATTGTGTAGAATAGAGTATATGCATGAGTTAAGAAGTCATGATCTAACTTGTAATTTAATGAAGTATATATTTTGATGCTTATGCACATGTATTTGAACCTTTATATGGCTAATTTATGGTTAAGTTTTGAGGTCCCAAACACATCTCCAAGAGTATGGAAAGAAGCAGAATTTTCGGACATTTTTGGGCAGAATCGCCGCACGTGCGGGAGTCATGGCCGCACGTGTGGAGAAATGGTGAATTTGGGCGATGGACACTGCAAAAAAGGCACGTGCGAGGCCTCAATGCCGCACGTGCGGGAGGTGTGCCGCACGTTCGGGAGATCCTAGCCACACGTGCGGCCCAAGTCAGAAAAGTTGGGATGCTCCGTTTTGCGTGTTGGGTCCTCTAATGTTGTCAAAACTTTCAATTTATATTGTTTGAATGTTCGTTAATTCAATCAAAGTAAGTGAACCGAATGTTGATTTAACAAGGATAAAGGGACTAATGTGATTTTTCTTGTGTGTAGGGAACACCTCAAGAGGAAGTGCACCGACACAACACAGTGAGTAATAGTACTTCAATGTACCTCTACTCAGTATTTATTATTATTGACGTTGTGACCCTTGTTGAAAGTATTATCATATTATATATTGACGTTATATCTTGACGTTACGAACTTCATTATCAAACTTGTGTTGGCATGAAATGATATATTTGCTATAAGTGAATCATTACGAAATTGTGGAAACATGGCAAAAGGTTGTGAAGTTGTACACATCTTATGTGAAATCTTGTGACTAATGGAATGTGTCAAGGCAATTGTGAACTTGTGAACCAATGTGGCTTAGAGCCATTTGTGAATCAATGTGGCCACGAGCCCTAATGTGAAACTATGTGACCAAGGGTCATTTGTGAATTGTGAATCAATGTGGCCAAGGGCCATTTTACGAGGCCAAGGGCCGATGTGTGAAATATGAACTTATGCCATTGTGAGCTTGTGAATCAAAAAGAACCAAAAGACTATGTGATGAATTGTAAATTATGAAACCAAGGACTCTTTTCTGAATGTGTGAAGTTCTTAGGCCAGGGGCCACATTATGATGATTATGAACCGATTACATTGTCCCAACAAGCTATACAGAGATAGACTGATTACATGATTTCAGCATTAATTATGTTTACAAGCATACCAGTACTATTGTTCACTGAGCTTGGCTCACCCTGTGTTATACCTATTTCTGTAGGTAACTAACCAGGAGGTCGATCTTAACTCGGCATCGTCATACTTTTGTCAGCCTAGGCACAGCCAAGCTTGGGGTCGGAACCCTACTTTTGTGGAGTCTGTTAGATAATGGCTTACACTTTTGCTATTGGCTTACCTTCTTATGTACTTAATATTTTTGTTATACACCTCACCTCGGGGTTGGAGTTGTATATGCATGTAAATAACTAACTCTCAATTGTATTTTGGCTTTTGATGTACTTGTCCAATCAGATGTTTATGATCCTGGCATAACTTAATAGCTCAATGGATGGCATATTTTCTGGGTTATTTCACTTATTATCACAGCTTCCGGTCACGCCCCTCTATGAAATCAGGTGAAGTGTCCTTTTCTGCTTAGGTCATGCCCAAACTTTTAGGGGCAAGTTTGGGGCGTGACAAGCTGAATGCCTTACAGACTACGCCGAACCTAAGCAACGGGATAGTGGTTCCCACCACAAGAATAGGGGAGGTGGAAAGTCCCAAGGTTATGGCAAACCCAAGAGTGGGGGAGCCAACACTTCTACATCCAAAACCCATTCGGGTGGAGGACAATGGCAACAGAAGAGCTATGGTGACAAGGCAAAAGCCCCTCAACAATTCTCTATAAGCAAGACAAAGGGTCCTATCTCTTGTTTCTTATGAAATGGGCCACACCGATTATCTGAATGTCCACAAAAGAGTGCCTTGAATGCTCTAGCAACTATGTCTGACCATGCCTCTCAACCAAGTGACGATGATAGCGAGGAAGATGACGTGTGGTCTAAGCGAAGTGGCAAGGGTTCTAAGGCAGCTGGCTCTAGAGTGGGAGCCTTTCATATGATGAATGCCATGAAGAAGAGGGCTTCTACAGGGAGGCCTAACAAGAATGCCAAGAGTGGCAAAGTGGGCAAGCATTCAGATCCCAAACAACTTGTGGAGTCTAGAGATGAAGGCAAAGGGAAGAAACCCATGTATAGTGGGGAATCATCAGGCAAGTTGAACAAGAGCAAGTCATCCAATAGAGGTTTGATGTTTGTGGATGTAAAACTCAATGGGAAGCCTCTTCGTGCGTTGATTGACACCGGGGCCACCCATAACTTTGTTGCGGGGACTGAAGTTGAAAGACTTGGGCTATCTTTAGAGAAGGATGGTAGCCGCATCAAGGCGGTTAACTCAGCAGCGCAACCTATCTATGGGGTTGCAAAATCTATTCATTTGAAGGTCAGCAGTTGGGAAGGAAGAGTTGATTTCACTGCAGTGCCCATGGATGACTTCCAAGCCATCCTTGGGTTGGATTTCTTGAGAAGCACGAAGATGGCAGTCATGCCTTATTCCAATAGTATGTGTGTCATGGGGGATAAGCCATGTCTCATTCCTATTATGGCCACCAACAACAGTGACCGGTTTGTCTCAGCTAAGCAACTCAAGAGGGGTGTTAGGCATGGTGAGCAAACTTGGGTTGCAGCATTGAAGTTGAATGAAGCACTTGATTCTACTCCTGTCCCAGCCACAGTCAAGAAGGTCTTAAGGCAATTTGTGGATGTTATGCCTGAACAGTTGCCTAAGGAGCTGCCTCCACGATGAGGTGTGGATCATGCTATTGAGTTGGTGCCAGGGGCAAAGCCACCAGCTCATGCACCATATAAAATGGCTATTCCAGAGTTGAATGAGTTAAGGAAGCAGCTTACAAAGTTATTGGAAGCAGGCTTTATCAGGCCATCTAAGGCCCCATTCGGTGCACCTGTCTTATTTCAAAAGAAGCATAATGGTAGTCTTCGCTTATGTGTAGATTATCGGGCACTCAACAAGCTGACCATCAAGAACAAGTATCCCCTACCTCTTATTGCAGATTCATTTGACCAATTGAGCAAAGCAAGGTATTTCACTAAGCAAGATCTTCGGTCGGGGTACTATCAAGTAAGGATTGCCGAGGGAGACGAGCCTAAAACTACTTGTGTTACCCGTTATGGCTCTTATGAGTTTCTTGTCATGCCATTCGGCTTGACTAATGCCCTAGCAACATTCTGCACCATGATGAATGGAGTTTTCCAAGAGTATCTGGACCAGTTCGTGGTAGTTTATTTGGATGACATTGTAATCTATAGCTCCACTTTAGAAGAGCATGTGGAGCATCTTCAGAAGGCCCTTACCAAGCTGAGAGAGCACAAGCTTTATGTCAAGCTAGAGAAGTGTTCTTTTGCCCAAGAGAGGATTAAGTTCCTAGGGCACATTGTTGAGCATGGATGCATTAGAATGGACCAAGAGAAGGTCAAGGCTATTCAAGAGTGGCAGCCACCTGCAAATGTCTCAGAGTTGCGGTCATTCCTTGGATTGGCTAATTATTATCGCAAGTTTGTTGAAGGCTACTCAAAACTAGCTTCTCCATTGACAGAGTTGTTAAAGAAGGGCAAGCCATATGTTTGGGCAGAGGAGTGCCAACAAGCCTTTCAAGCCTTGAAGGAAGCTATGTCAAGAGATCCTGTTCTTGCTCTACCAGACCTAGGTAAAGCTTTTGAGATACAAACTGATGCATCTGATTTCGCTTTGGGTGGTGTTCTTTTGCAGGATGGTCACCCAATTGCCTATGAGAGTAGAAAACTCAATGATGCTGAACGGAGATATCCAGCTCATGAGAAAGAGTTGCTTGCAGTAGTGCATTGTTTGAGGACTTGGAGGCACTACATCTTGGGCTCCAAATTTGTTCTGAAGACTGACAACACAGCAGTTAGCCATTTCTTAACATAGCCCAAGCTAAGTGCACGACAAGCACGGTGGCAAGAGAAGTTGCCAGAGTTTGATTTTGCCTTAGAGTACAAGGCCGGTGCCACCAACCATGTTGCTGATGCACTAAGCAGGAAGGCGGAGCTTGCCGTGTGCCATCATGTATGTTCACTTACTTCTATTTCAACCAGCCTCAAGGAGAAAATCAAGGCTCATCTAGACAAGGATGCTATGGCGGAGAATCTTATGAACCTTGTCAAAATGGGCAAGACTCGCCAATTTTGGGTGCAAGATGGACTTCTTATGACAACAGGCAGCCGTATATTTGTACCCAGGGCTGGTGACTTGAGGAAGACACTTCTGAGGGAGTGCCATGATACACTTTGGGCAGGACATCCGGGGTGGGAGCGAACTTTGGCCTTGGTGAAACAAGGATATTACTGGCCCCAAATGCGTGATGATGTGGAAGAATATGTACGCACCTGTCTCACTTGCCAGCAAGACAAGGTTGAGCATAAGAAGAAAGTAGGCTTGCTTGAACCTTTGCCCGTGCCTAAACGTCCGTGGGAAAGTGTATCACTTGACTTCATCGCGGGATTGCCTAAAGTGGGAGATATCGGGACTATCTTGAATATTGTGGACCGATTCTCCAAATATGCTACCTTTATTGCTGCCCCAAAGTATGTTTCAGCGGAGGAGACTGCCCAACTCTTCTTCAAGCACATTGTCCAATATTGGGGTGTGCCTAAAAGTATTGTTAGTGACCGACACACGTGTTTTGTTGGCAACTTCTGGACGGAGTTAGTCAAGCTTCTTGGGTCACAACTTAATACTTCATCAAGCTACCATCTAGAGACGGATGGGCAAACTGAACGCTTCAACTGTATGCTCGAGGAGTATTTGCGCCACTTTGTCAATGCTAATCAACGGAATTGGGTGCAACTTCTTGATGTAGCACAGTTATGTTTCAACTCTCAAAAGAGTAGCTCTACGGGCAAGAGTGCTTTTGAGATAGTGACTGGACAGCAGCCACTGTTGCCCCACACAGTGGATGGACCTTATGAAGGGAAGTCTCCCAGGGCTTACCAATTTGCTAAGGAATGGAAGAGAAACCATGACATTATTGGTGCCTATCTTGAGAAAGCAGCAAGTAAAATGAAGAAATGGGCTGATGAAAAGAGGAGGCCACTTGAGTTCAAAGCTGGGGATCAAGTTCTTGTCAAACTCAACCCTGAGCAACGCAAGTTCATGAGGGGAAGAGACAGAAGGCTAGTGCGCAAGTATGAGGGACCGGTAACCATTCTGAAGAGAATTGGCAAGTGTGCTTACAAGATAGATGCTCCATCTTGGTTGAAAGTGCATCCGGTTTTCCATGTGAGTTATTTGAAGCCTTACTATCCAGACAAGGAAGATCCAACCCGAAATGAGCAAAAACGCCAAACCATCACAGCCAAAGCAGGGAAAAGGAAAATTGAATCTATCTTGGCCGATCGGGTGAAAATGGTTTCCAAGAAGAAACAAAGGCAATACTTGGTGAAATGGGAAGGCCTTGGAGATGAAGAAATCAGCTGGGAACGGGAGGCAGACTTGTCGGCTTTTCAAGACGAGATTGATGCGTATTGGGCCAAGTCGTCGAGGGCGTCGACCGTTCAAGTGGAGGAGACTGTCAAGGTGCGCCCATCCAAGGGTCAACACTTTGATGCCACACACATTTGTACCCTTTCGGAGACCCAAAGACATGCCAAAGAAGTTGTTGGTGCAAGTGCAAGCAATGGCCCAAGGCAAAGTGCAAAGCAATCCAAGACATGCCATGAAGCAAGCTAGCCACCAAGTGACAACTTTAGGCCAACCTTTAGAGGGTCAAATGTAATCTTCTTGCCTTGTATATTTTTATGTAAATACCTTAGTATGAAAGGTGTTTTGAGTCCAAGAGTTGTAATTTTCTATTTTTGTATTATTTTTAAAATATCCATTATGACTCCTCAAGCATAGTGGATGTTTCCTCATGCCAGATAGAAAATCGCTTAACAAGCTATATATAAGGAGGGGGTACCCAAGTGTTGAACCAGACCACTTGTGCCTTAATGTACCCCAACCTTGTATATGGTAAGGCAACTCTTTTAGCACTTTTGTGCATTGTTCAACTTTTGTAATGCCTTTCTTTCGAGTAATGAAAAGTTCATTTCGCTTTTATATTGTGCAAAGCCTTTGTATTGTTGCTACTTCAATTCTAGCTTGTTGATTGCTATTTTGTGGCTTGTCTCCAATCTTGTGGCTCATCGACTGGACTAATATTGTGTTTGCTTGTCTTTGCAAGCCTTTCGAGCATTCTTGGCGGGCTAGTGAAGACTGTCAACTAGCGCCACACACACTTGGTTGTCTTCAACAAGGCTTCCGTATTGCCAGTGTGTGACACAAGGCCAAGGCCAAGGCCAGCAGCAAGCCATGCCACGGCCAAGGTAGCCAAGCCAAAGCCAGAAGCATGCCATGCCATTACCAAGGCCAGCAGCATGCCATGCCAATGCCAAGGTCAGCAGCATGCCATGCCACGGCCAAGGTAGCCAAGCCAAAGCCAGCAGCATGCCATGCCATGGACAAGGCAGCCAAGCCAAAGCCAGCAGCATGCCATGCCAAGGCCAAGGCCAGCAGCATGCCATGCCACGACCAAGGAAGCCAAGCCAAAGCCAGCAGCATGCCATGCTAGGGCCAAGGCCAGCAGCATGCCATGCCATGGCCAAGGCATCCAAGCCAAAGCCAGTAGCATGCCATGCGAAGGCCAAGGCCAGCAGCATGCCATGCCTCGGCCAAGGCAGCCAAGCCAAAGCCAGCAGCATGCTATCCCAAGGCCATGGCCAGCAGCATGTCATGCCACGGCCAAGGCCGCCAAGCCCAAGCCAACAGCATGCCATGCCAAGGCCAAGGCTAGGGCCAGCAGCATGCCATCCCACGGCCAAGGCAGCTGTGACGCCCCAAACCTGCCCCTAGAAGTTTGGGCATGACCACTTCAGAGACGGACACTTAACCTGTTATATATATATATATATATGGGGCCTAAACGGAATCACTAAATGTCAAAATTTGACAATGGAAACAAACTCCATCGAGCTACTACTATCATGCCAGGATCACAAACTTTTAATAGACAAATAAAATCTAAAACATACACCTGAACATCGGTTATATACATACATATATATAGACCTAGCCCTATCATTGGGCATATACAAAAACATGAAAGCTATATACTTCAATCTTACATAGACATTCAAAAAGCAAGCCAACATCTTATCAGTTTAACAAAATCAATGGCTGTGTATAGTGCCTGGACACATGAAGGTTGACAGAAGAAAGCGGTGTCATGGCTAGGACTGACCACCAGATTGGTGACCTACAGAAACAGACATAACAGAGAGCGAGCCGGGCTCAGTGAATAGTAATACATAAATAAAACGATGCTTAACTTGAAACATAAGACATAGCAATGCATATAAAGATGTAAAGTTCACATAGTTAGTCTGATTCTGTGCTAAGTACATAACGGCCTTAGATTCAATCTTGCAACATAAACATGGGCGCTATAAGCCCTTGAAACATGGTGGCACAAGGCCCTTGAAACATGTGGCATTAAAGCCCTTGAAACATGTGGCATAAAAGCCCTTGAAGCATATGGCATGAAAGCCCTTGAAACATATGGCATAAAAGCCCTTGAAACATATGGCATAAAAGCCCTTGAATATAGTTTGGCATTAAGCCCTGGAAACATGCATGTATGAACCCAAGTGGTGTCTCACACGGATTCTAGAGGTGACTCACATTGTAGCACTTAGTTCCGTGTAGCACTTTGTTTCATTTCATAACAACTTATATAGATGGCCATAAGCCTCATAACTTTCATGGAATGGCTTTCAGCCTCATAATTTTCACATATGTATGGACTCAAGAGGTGGCTCATACTCATTCTAGAGATAACTCGCACTGTAGCACTTAGTTCCGTATAGCACTTTGCTCCATACTAAAAAATAATAGGTTTTCCAGACCAAACCATACATATCATGTCATATCATAAACGAAATCAAATCATACATATTTTTTTATACTTAAATCATAAGCAGAAATCAAAAGTCATATTCGTAACATACTTGAATTTGTAACATACATGAACTTGTACCATGCGTAAACTTATAACATACTTGAACTTGTACCATACTTAAACTTAGAACATACGTAAACTTGTAACATACCTATACTTGTAACATGCTTAAATCTGCAACATACTTAAACTTGTAACGTACATAAACTTGTAACTTAATTACTTAAACCACGGTTTTATTACCCCCGGGTAAAGGCTGTGTGTTACGGATGTCATGAATACTTTAACATTTATGGTCAACTGTTCATTAAGTCAAAACGTAACATATCAGAACATAGAGCATGCTTAGCAAGGACAGAACAATTTACATTCTAACGTGGGTTACATAATGATGTTAAACCTTTGTTTTCATATCATAGATTCTAAACGACTTCGAGTCCATACGTAACACAACAAAATAACCTTGGACTCATACATGTATCATTATTCATGGATGAACATAAGCTCCATTTATTCTTAAGAAGTACATAATACACTGATAAATAACAGAGGTTTAATACTTGTTATTGACAGGACAAAAGGGTTCCAAAGTCATACCGACGTACGCAAATCTTTCCATATTCATAGAAATTCATATTGATTTCCACTTGTCATAAACATTGATAACACTTACAAAGAATAGAGTGTTAGTGACAATAATTATCAACGATAAATAAGATGTACATTTCTGTACTACTACTCACAGTGTTCAGGTACTTGATCCGCCCCTGTAGTTGACCCTACACATTTCACGTAATTCAAACATAATTCATCATAGTACAACACCATTCAATTCACTACGAGTCAACACAGCATAATCCAACAAAGTCAATATCACTTAGTTCATCAACACCATTTGTAATGTAACATAATTCAAAATAAATCCTTGAATTCCATTTCAACATTCCAAAATCGAGTTCATATCATCCATATCATTAATAGATTATTTCCCCAATTTTCCCTTCACATTACATCATGAATTACAATGTTCATAACATAGTTCATTCGCAAATTTTAAACATAATTTTCAAACATTTCCAAATTCCAATTAAACTTGAACACATATAATTCAATACCTTAATTTGATTACTCTACTTTCAATTTGGGAAAATTCATTGGTTATCATCATTAATCAACCTAGGGTTTCAAGAAAATATTGAAATTTCAAGAAAAATTCAAACTTATTAACCCATTACTTTTTATTCCAATTTTCCCATTGATTAAACACCTAGGATTCATAATTCACCATTTTAACCCATCAATTTAACTACCAAGATTCCATACCACAAGAATCAGGCAAGCTTTGGTGAGATTCCTCCATAATTTCGGAATTCCAATCGGTGGAAAATGTTGATCTTCATGCCATCTTCACTTCTTGATGCAAGAACCATGGTGGATTGTTGATAAAAGTGGAGGAAATCAAGGTTTTGGGGGCTAGGGTTTCGGACATGGAGGAGGGGAGAAGAAGAGAGGAAAAGAAAATGTAAGAAATGGTCCAAAAATCACGTTTTTGAGCTGCTATCCCGCACAGTCCCGCACGTGCGCCGCTATCCCCGCACGTGCGGACCTACTTCCAGCACAGATGTGAAAAATTCAAATGGGTATAACTCTCTCATCCGGACTCCGTTTTAGGTCATTATTGTGGTCAAATTGAAGCCCCGGAGATAAGCTTTCCAACGGTTCTAACCTCACATCCAAATTCAAAGTGTGGAAAAAGAAAAGGGCAAATGAATGACGACTGATCGTAGATTAACTATCCGAACTATATTCGTTGGTCCAATCTTACTTTGCCATCATACCACCACCTCAAACAATACCCCAAAATAAGGTAAGAACATTCCAAATACAATATTAAGAATGTCAAAAATGAGCCCACGCTCGAGCGGAGGGAAAAAAAATTTCTAGCCGATACAATAAAGGTCGCCATAACACAGAAGATAATTATTTAATTCCGATAGATATAGTTGAATTAAAACACATTAACCCCTAATTAAATAAGGATGACTTTTGGGGTCATTACAGCAACCAAGCCAAAACCAGCAGCATGCCATGCCAAGGCCAAGGCCAATAGCATGCCACACCATCGCCAAGGCAACCAAGCTAAAGCCAGCAGCATGCCATACCAAGGCCAAGGCAAGCAGCATGCCATGCCATGGCAAAGGCAGCCAAGCCAAAGCCAGCAGCATGTCATGCCAAGGCCAAGGCCAGCAGCATGCCATGCCATGGCCAAGGCAACCAAGCCAAAGCCAGCATCATGCCATACCAAGGCCAAGGCGGTGACATGCCATGCCACGCTGACCAGGCGACATGCCATGCCAAGGCCAAGGCTGGGAGCGTGCCATGCCAAGGCCAAGGCGGCTGCCAGCCAAGCCAAGCCAAAGCGGCATGCCATGCCGACACGACAAGGCCAAGCCAAAGGCAATGACATGCCAAGCCAAAGCAATGCCATGCCACGCGACCAAGGTAGCCAAGCCAAAGCCGACAACATGCCATGCCAGCGCCAGGCCAAGAAGATGCCATGCCACGCGCCAAAGCGACCAAGCCAACGCCAAGAAGATGCCATCCCTACGGTAAGGCGGCGGTATGCCATGCCACGGCCAAAGCGAGCCTAAGCCAAGAAGATGCCATGCCAAGGCCAAGGCCAAGGCTAGCATCACGCCATGCCATGGCCAAGGCGAAAAAGCCAATGACATGCCATGCGAGGCCAAGGCCCGGCGACATGCGATGCCAGACCAAGGTAGCCAAGCCAAAGCCAAGAAGCATGCCATGCCAAGGCCAAAGGCGACACCATGCCATGCCTGACTTGACATGACAAGGCCCAAGGCGCGCCATGACGCCATGCCAAGGCCAAGGCCTGACATGCCATGCCATGGCGAGGCGAAAAAAGCCAAAAGGCTGACATGCATTGCCAAGGCCAAAGGCGAACCCAGATTCCATGCCGAGGGCCAAGGCCGTGACATGCCATGCCACGGTCAAGGCAGCCAAGCCTAAGCCAGCAACACGGCATGCCAAGGCCAACGCCAGCAGCATGCCATGCCACGGTCAAGGCAACCAAGCCAAAGCTAGCAGCATGCCATACCAAGGCCAAGGCTAGTGGCATGCCATGCCACGACCAAGGCAGCCAAGCACAAGCCAGAAACATGCGTTGCCAAGGCCAAGGCCAAGGCCAGCAGCATTCCATGCCACGACCAAGGTAGCCAAGCCAAAGCCAGCAACATGCCATGCCAACGCCAAGGCGTGACATGCCATGCCGCGCCAAAGGCGTAAATAACGCCCGGTGACATGCCATCCCTACGGCAAGGCGGTATGCCATGCCACGCCAAGGCGATAAGCCAAGCAATGACATGCCATGCCAAGGCCAAGGCCAAGGCCAGCAGCATGCCATACCATGGCCAAGGCAGCCAAAGCCCGCAGCATGCCATGCCAAGGCCAATGCCAGCAGCATGCCATGCCACGGACAAGGGAGCCAAGCCGAAGCCAGCAGCATGCCATGCCAAGGCCAAGGCCAAGGCCAGCAGCATGCCATGCCACGACCAAGGCAGCCAAGCCCAAGCGGTGACATGACGGGCCAAGGCCAAGCGGCATGCCATGCCACGCGACCAAGGCCAAGCCTGACATGATGACATGACAAGGCCAAGGCCAGCAGCACGCCATGCCAAGGCCAAGGCCCACAGCATGCCATGCCATGGCCAAGGTAGAAGAGCCAAAGCCAGCAGCATGCATTGCCAAGGCCAAGGCCGAGGCCAACAGCATTCCATGCCGAGGCCAAGGCCAGCAGCATGCCATGCCACGGTCAAGGCAGCCAAGCCTAAGCCAGCAACACGGCATGCCAAGGCCAACGCCAGCAGCATGCCATGCCACGGTCAAGGCAGCCAAGCCAAAGCTAGCAGCATGCCATACCAAGGCCAAGGCCAGTAGCATGCCATGCCACGACCAAGGCAGCCAAGCACAAGCCAGAAGCATGCGTTGCCAAGGCCAAGGCCAAGGCCAGCAGCATTCCATGCCACGACCAAGGTAGCCAAGCCAAAGCCAGCAACATGCCATGCCAACGCCAAGGCCAGCAGCATGCCATGCCACGGCCAAGGCAGCCAAGCCAACGCCAGCAGCATGCCATCCCTACGGCAAGGCCAGCAGTATGCCATGCCACGGCCAAGGCAGCCAAGCCCAAGCCAGCAGCATGCCATGCCAAGGCCAAGGCCAAGGCCAGCATCACGCCATGCCATGGCCAAGGCAGCCAAAGCCAGCAGCATGCCATGCCAGGGCCAAGGCCAGCAGCATGCGATGCCACGGCCAAGGTAGCCAAGCCAAAGCCAGCAGCATGCCATGCCAAGGCCAAGGCCAGCACCATGCCATGCCAGGACCAAGGTAGCCAAGCCAAAGCCAGCAGCATGACAGGCCAAGGCCAAGGCCGGCAGCATGCCATGCCACGGCCAAGGCAGCCAAGCCCAAGCCAGCAGCATGACATGACAAGGCCAAGGCCAGCAGCACGCCATGCCAAGGCCAAGGCCCACAGCATGCCATGCCATGGCCAAGGCAGAAGAGCCAAAGCCAGCAGCATGCATTGCCAAGGCCAAGGCCGAGGCCAACAGCATTCCATGCCGAGGCCAAGGCCAGCAGCATGCCATGCCACGGTCAAGGCAGCCAAGCCTAAGCCAGCAACACGGCATGCCAAGGCCAACGCCAAGCCAAAGCTAGCAGCATGCC
Source organism: Camellia lanceoleosa (assembly GCA_025200525.1). Taxonomy (NCBI): domain Eukaryota; kingdom Viridiplantae; phylum Streptophyta; class Magnoliopsida; order Ericales; family Theaceae; genus Camellia; species Camellia lanceoleosa. Next base: position 153,688,102 of record CM045770.1, on the reverse strand, counting down.
ATACCACGGCCAAGGCCAGTAGCATGCCATGCCACGACCAAGGCAGCCAAGCACAAGCCAGAAGCATGCGTTGCCAAGGCCAAGGCCAAGGCCATCAGCATTCCATGCCATGACCAATGCAGCCAAGCCAAAGCTAGCAGCATGCCATATGAAGTCCAAGGCCAGGAGCATGCCATGCCACGACCAAGGTAGCCAAGCCAAAGACAGCAACATGTCATGCCAAGGACAAGGATAGCAGCAAGCCATGCCAGCGGCAAGGCAGCCAAGCCAAACCCAGTAGCATGCCATCCCAAGGCCAAGGCCAGCAGCATGCCATGCCACGGCCAAGGTAGCCAAGCCAAAGCCAGCAGCATTCCATGCCACGGCCAAGGCCAAGGCCAGCAGCATGCCATGCCAAGGCCAAGGCAGGAAAGCCAAAGCCAGAAGCATGCCATGCCAAGGCCAAGGCCAGCAGCACGTCATGCCACGACCAAGGCAGCCAAGCCAAAGCGAGCAGCATGCCATACCAAGGCCAAGGCCAGCAGCATGCCATGCCACGGCCAAGGCAACCAAGCCAAAGCCAGCGGCATGCCATCCCAAGGCCAAAGCCAGCAGCATGCCATGCCATGGCCAAGGCAGCCAAGCCCAAGCCAGCAGCATGCGATGCCAAGGGCAAGGCCAAGGCCAGCAGCATGCCATGCCACGGCCAAGGCAGCCAAGCCAAAGCAAACAACATGCCATGCCATAGCCAAGGCTAGCAGCAAGCCATGCCCAGGCCAAGGCAGCCAGGCCATGGCCAGCAGCACGCCATGCCATGGACAAGGCAGCCAAGCCGAAGCTGGCAGCATGCCATGTCAAGGCCATGGCCAGCAGCATGCCATGCCACAGCCAAGGCAACCAAGCCAAAACTAGCAACATCCCATGCCAAGGCCAAGGCTAGCAGCATGACATGCCACAGCCAAGGTAGCCAAGCCAAACCAGCAGCATGCCATGACAAGGCCAAGGCCAGCAACATGCCATGCCACGGCCAAGGCAGCCAAGCCAAAGCCAGCAGCATGCGATCCTAAGGCCAAGGCCAGCAGCATGCCATCCCAAGGCCAAGGCCATGGCCAGCAGCATGCCGTGGCACGGCCAAGGCAGCCAAGCCAAAGCCAGTAGCATGTCATGCCAAGGATAAGGCCAGAAGCATGCCATGCCACGGCCAGCAGCATGCCATGCCATGGACATGGCAGCCAAGCCAAAGCGGCTGACATCGGCGGCAGAAGAAGGCGATGGCGAGCAGCCATGCCGACCAAAGCGACCAAGCCAAAGCTAGCAGCATGCCATGCCACGACCAACAGTTGCCAAGCCAAAGCCAGCAGCATGCCATGCCAAGGCCAAGGTTAGGGCTAGCAGCATGCCATTGCACCTCCAAGGTAGCCAAGCCAAAGCCAGCACCATGCCATGCCAAGGCCAGGGCCAAGGCCAACAGCATCCCATGCCAAGGCCAGCAGCATTGCATGCCACGACCCAGGCAGCCAAGCCAAAGGGAGCAGCGTGTCATGCCAAGGCCAAGGCCACCAGCATGCCATGCCACGGCCAAGGCAGCCAAGCCAAAGCCAGCAGCATGCCATATCAAGGTCAAGGCCAGCAGCATGGCATTCCACGGCCATGGCTGCCAAGCCTAAGCCGGCAGCATGCCATGCCAAGGCCTAGGCTAGCAGCATGCCACGCCATGGCCAAGGCATCCAAGCCAATGCCATCAGCATTCCATGCCAAGGCCAAGGCCTGCAGCATGTCGTGCGACGGCCAAGACAGCAAAGCCCAGGACGGCATCATGCCATGCCATGCCAAGGCCTAGGCCAGCAGCATGCCATGCCACGCCCAAGGTAGCCAAGCCAAGGCTAGCAGCATGACATGCCAAGGCCAAGGCCAGCAGCGTGCCATGCCACGGCCAAGGCAGCCAAGCCCAAGCCAGTAGCATCCCATCCCAAGGCAGGGCCAGTAGCAAGCCATGCCACGACCAAGGTAGCCAAGCCAAAGCCAGCAGCATGCCATGCCAAGGATAAGGCCAGCAACATGCCATGCCACGGACAAGGCAGCCAAGCCATAGCCAGCAGCATCCCATGCCATGGACAAGGCAGCCAAGCCAAAGCCAGTAGCATGCAGTGCCATGGCCAAGGCCAGAAGCATGCCATGCCACAACCAAGGCAGCCAAGCCAAAGCCAGCTTTATGCCATGCCAAGGCCAAGGCTAAAGCCAGCAGCTTGCCATTGCATAGCCAAGGCAGCCAAGCCAAAGCCAGCAGCATGCCATTCCAAGGCCACTACCAAGTCCAACAGCATGCCGTGCTAAGGCCAAGGCCAAGGCCAGCAGCATGCCATGCCACGACCAGCGCAGCCAAGCCAAAGGGAGCAGCATGCCATGCCAAGGCCAAGGCCAGCAGCATGCCATGCCACGACCAAGGCAGCCAAGCCAAAGCCAGCAGCATGCCATGTCAAGGCCAAGGGTAGCAGCATGCCAAGCCACGACCAAGGCTGCCAAGCCTAAGCCAGCAGCATGCCATGCCAAGGGCAAGGCCAGCAGCATACCATGCCACGGCCAATGGAGCCAGGCAAAAGGCAACAACATGCCATGCCAAGGCCAAGGCCAAGGCCACCAGCATGCCATGCCATGGCAAAGGACAAACCAAAGCCAACATGTCATGTCGCCAGCCAAGGCGAGGGATGCCATGCCCGCGCCGGCGGTAAGCCAAAAAAGGGCTGACATGCCATGCCAAAGCCAAGGCCAACAGCATGCCATGCCATGGCCAAGGCAGCTCAGCCAAAGCCAGCCGCATGCCATGCCAATGCCAAGACCAGCCGCATTCCATGCCAAGGCCAAGGCAGCCATGCCAAAGCCAGCAGCATGCCATGCCAAGGCCAAGGCCAAGGCCAGCAGCATGCCATGCCACGGCCAAGGCAGCCTAGACAAAGCTGGCAGCATGCCATGCCAAGGCCAAGGCCAAGGCCAGCAGCATGCCATGCCACGGCCAAGGTAGCCAAGCCTAAGCCAACAGCGTGCCATGCCAAGGCCAAGGCCAAGGCCAGCAGCATGCCTTGCGATGGCCAAGGTAGCCAAGCCAAAGCTAGCTGCATGCCATGCCAAGGCCAAGGCCAGCAGCATGCCACGCCACGGCCAAGGCAGCCAAGCCAAAGCTAGTAGCATGCCATGCCAGGTCCAAGGCCAAGGCCAAGGCAAACAGCATGCCATGCCAAGGCCAAGGCAGCCAAGCCTAAGCCAGCAGCATGCCATGCCAAGGCCAAGGCCAGTAGCGTGCCATGCCACGGCTAAGGCAGCCAAGCTAAAGCCAGCAGCATGCCATGCCATGGCCAAGGGAGCCAAGCCAAAGCCAGCAGCATGCCTTGCTGAGGCCAAGGCCAGCAGCATGCCATGCCAAGGCCAAGGCCAGCAGCATGCCATGCCAAAGCCAAGGCTGGCAGCATGCCATGCCATGGCCAAGGCCAGCCGCATGCCATGCCAAGGCCAAGGCCAAGGCCAAGGCCAGCAGCATGCCATGCCTTGCCATGCCAAGGCCAAGGCTAGCAGCAAGCCATGCCATGCAAAGGCCGATAGCATGTCATGGCATGGCCTTGGCAAGAACATCACATGCCATTGCCTTGGCAATCATTCCTTATCGCTCGTGTAATTGCCATTTGGTTTGGCTTTGACTTACGTATAGGTTGCCTTGCAAAATGAATGTCCCGCGGGTAATGGCCATTTGGTTGGCTTTGATATGCGAACGTGTTGGCAGTGCTTTCCTAGTGGAAGCTTATTGCAAAAATTATGTCACTCGGAAGTTGCCTCAGAAGTATGCTTGCTCGGCTTCTCTAAGTGTTTTTGCACATTCGTCAGGCTTCTTAGTCCTTTGGGTTGTGATTCGCATTTTTTTAATTATTTATTTACTCAAGAAAAATAAAGTAAATTAAATAAAAAGTAAAAAAATAATTAAAAAAATTACTATAATTACTAGTGCCTCATCCTATAATTATTTGAATTTTTCTAAATTTTTTTGACTACTTTTAGTAATTTTTATTATTTTTTAAGTATTAAAGCCGAAATAAATTAAAATAAAATATTCCTACAACTTTCGTGTTGAAAATTTTTGCAAAAAACCATTACTTTTAAAAAAAACCCCATTATGACTCCTCGAGCATGGGTGATGTTTCCTCCTACCAGAGGAAAAAGGGCTTAACAAGCTACTATAAGGGGCGGGCACCTCTCTTAAGGCCGGCCAGCATGGCCAGGCCACAGGCCACGCCTATGCCTAGGCAGGCGCTTGGCATATGCCATTGCTTGGCTTGTGGCATTGAAACTCCATAGCCAAGCACGGGATGTGTGTGGTAGTGGCCTGACCCACCAGCGGCATGTCATGCCTCGCCAGTGCACGCACGCCATGCCAACGCCTTGGCTCGCATGCCATGCCACAGCCTTCGCCAGCAGCATGCCATGCCACGGCCTTGGCCAGCATGTCATGCCACGGCCTTGGCCACCAGCATGCCATGCCAACTCCTTGGTCAGCGGCATGCCATGCCACAGCCTTGGCCAGCAGCATGCCATGCCAAAGCCTTGGCCGACAGCATGCCATGCCAAGTCCTTGGCCAGCGGCTCGCCATGGCAAAGCCTTGGCTCGCAGGCCATGCCACAGCCTTGGCCAGCAGCATGGCATGGCAAAGCCTTGGCCAGTAGCATGTAATGCCACGGCCTTGACCAGGAGCATGCCACGCCACGGCCTCGGCCAGCAGCATGCCATGCCACTGCCTTGGCCAGCGGCATGCCATGTCACGTCCTTGGCCAGCGGCATGCCATGCCACGGCCTTGTCCAGCCGCATGCCATGCCAAAGCCTTGTCCAGCAGCATGCCATGCCAAAGCCTTGGCCAGCAACGTGGCATGGCAAAGCCTTGGCCAACAGCCTGCCATGCCACGGCCTTGGCCAACAGCATGCCATGCCACTGCCTTGGCCAGTAGCATGCCATGCCATGGCCTTGGCCAACAGCATGCCATGCCAAAGCCTTGTGCAGCAGCATGCCATGCCAAAGCCTTGGCCAATAGCATGCCACGCCACAACCTTGGCTAGCACCGTGGCGTGGCAAAGCCTTGGCCAACAGCCTGCCATGCCATGGCCTTGGCCAACAGCCTGCCATGCCATGGCCTTGGCCAGCAACATGCCATGCCACAACCTTGGCCAGTACCATGCCATGCCAACGCCTTAGCTAGCAGCATGCCATGCCAACGCCTTGGCCAGCAGCATGGCATGCCATGCCAAAGCCTTGGCCAGTAGCATGGCTTGCCATGACCTTGTCCAGCAGCATGCCATGCCATGCCATGCCATGGCCTTGGGCAGCAACATTCCATGCCTAGGACCTTGGCCAGCAGCATGCCATGCCAAAGCCTTGGCCAGCATCATTCCATGCCAACGCCTTGGCCAGTAGCATGCCATGCCAACGCCTCGGCCTTGTCCAGCCACGTGCAATGCCAACGCCTCGGCCAGCAGCCTGCCTTGCCACGGCCTTGTCCAGCAGAGTGGCATGCCATGCCACGGCCTTGGCCAGCAGCATGGCATGCCTTGCCAAGGCCTTAGCCAGCAGCATGCCAACGCCTTAGCCTTGGCCAGCAGCCTGCCTTGCCAGGGCCTTGTCCAGTAGCATGGCATGCCCTGGCCTTGGCCAACAGCATATCATGCCACGGCCTTGGCAAGCATCGCGAGCCACCGGCTTGGCAAGCATGCCATGTCCCTCGGGTAGTTGCCATTAGGTTTGGCTTTGACTTACGTA